>NW_019379453.1:1168930-1185066 GCF_000648655.2 Copidosoma floridanum | reverse complement strand
ATATTGTCTTATTAGTGTATGTATGTATTATAAAAATAAATTCTTATTAATTTTTTTCTCTGTAATGGCGACTTTAACAAAAAATAAACAAAATACATTCCTTACATAGAATTTGATGTAGATTACAGTAGTATTTTGAGAATTTGAAAATTTTTAATTTTACAAAAATTGGCCACCATATTGGATCCGCCATCGCGTTTTTTTTAAATATAACCCTCGACTCGTAAACAGCGACCTCAAAAACGTAGAAATAAATACCAAACTCGATTATTTTTGTGTTATGCAACAAGATATAATGGTAAATTTATGGAGTTTTGCCCTCAACCTTTGTTTTGGGCAAGTTAACGGGTGACGCCCATTATGCGACTTTGACGAGTTGAAAGGGGATCAAAAAAGTTAAAAAATGAAAAAAAAAAAATAAAAAAAAATCATGGCATACTTTTCGAAATTTCGATTTTAAACTTGAAAATGGCAATGTAGGGGTGTAAACCACCCCCACACATTTTTTCAATATTTTTATTTTAACCTACGCGAAAAAATATATTGAAAACCACCCGTATAGTGTACATTTTTTTTTATTTTCCAGAGAAAAAATTTTTTTGTCTAGAGAGAAAAACTCCGATTTTGTGACCGTCACTGACGGTCATGAGGTGGGTTAAAAAATCTGAAAAAATTAGGGGATTGTTTTCTCGATGAGTACTATCGATTGCTTTAGATAAAAGCAAAATCTATTTTTTGAGCGTTCGCGTTGACGTGGAATGTCCCATATATATACTTGTTTTATGTATATTATCATTGTATACATTTTCTGATTTGATTATTAATTCATATGTTTATTTATATGTACTATCCCAACTTCAAGAACTCGTCTGTCTCTTACCTATTCCTTCGAAGTATACTTGTTACAAAATAATTATTGTTGCATTTTAGTTTTGTAACTTAATAAATTATTATTTAATGTTACAACTGCAACTTAAAATATCCATGATAGTTAAATCAATTCAATGTTTTAAAACCGGCTATAAGAGTCCAGTAAAGTGTAGAGTGTAAGGAATTTCAGTTCAAATATTTAATTATTGTCTATCAGTACATGAAACTCGTTCACGAGTGAGATCGTATAGAAAAATTAAAGATTTTTATACTTAGAAAAAGTAGAAAAATTCATAGTTAAATTCTTTTAACAAAAAAGGATGGTCATGAAAAAAAAATACATCATGTGATGTGTACTTGTTGATGTATTTATGAATCTAATAATTTTTAATTTATTGCCATAAATGTTGCCGATTTATCTATAAAAATTATCAAGTAAAGTCAAATAACTATGTAAAAATCAATTTGCAACCACAATTTTCTATTTTCGTATTTTGTTCTCTTTCTACTTAAATATATAAATTACTTTTATTTTTGCATCTTGATAGAGCCACGTATAATTGACCATGAGAAAATACGGGTTTTTTAAAATTCAAACCTACATTATCAAAACTTTGACCTTGATATTTGTTTAATGTTATAGTTAATGCCACAACGATTGAAAATTGTTCACGATAGAATATAAAAGGCAATGGTAGGGTGTTTACTGTGTCTAAAGTTATTCTTAGAATAAAGACTCTATTTAAAATTTTTTTATTGTCTCTTTTACAAGTTGCGTTATCTGTACTATAGTAAGTTTCAATTTCTACAGTTAATTTTTTAAGTATGTTGTTATTCAAATAATAGGTGTATTCGTAACGTAATGTTAGTATAAAACTATTTATCGAACAATTACAGTTTTTAGAAAATATTTGAGAATATAGTATTCGATATCCAATTTTTATGAATGTTGAAAGTTTTTTATTTCTCCTTCCCCAATTTTTAATAATAAAAAAGGCCCACAAAGAAAGTGTCTGGTTCGCTAAGGAAGACCAACTTTTTCTTATGTTTTGTTACGTGCTGAATCTGAGTTCACCATAAAGAATGGAAATCCTGAGTCAACTTTCGGAGATAACCTTTAAAAACTGTTGAGTGACGATTTTCGGTGGTTAGAGCTTAAGAGTAAAAAAGAAGAGCAACAATAATCTGAAAAAACACCATATCGACGGTCCAATGCAAGAACTCGTTATTTCAGTATTTTAGGCAAGAATCCGCTATTTCAGTATTCTAAGCAAGAACCCGCTATCTCAGTATATTAAGCAACAACCTGCTATCTCACTATTTTAGGCAAGAACCCGCTATCTCACTATTTTAGGCAAGAATACGCTATTTCAGTAATTCAGGCAAGAACCTGCTATTTCAGTATTTCAGGCCAGAACCCGCTATTTTAGTACTGTAGGCAAGAACCCGCTATTTCAACGTTAAATAAATTTAGTTGTTATTTGTAGTAACTGAGGGGCTCTGCTCCCTGAATGATTCACGGGCCAAAACTCAACATTTAATCCAACATTTATTCTTGTGATTTTTGTAGAAAAATTGAACGATTTATCAGTTTCTTCAATAATTATGTAAATACATATATTGAACAATGACAAGCCATAATTAGTACGTAAGAAAATAAATAACAAAAAATATAATTGTCCTTTGTTTTCCTAATAAAAACAACTTCAAAATTAAAAAAATAAATGTGGTCGTATTAAAAGAAAAAGAAAAATTTGTAATTTTACATGAATACGATGTTTTTTTATTGCAAAAAAGAAGTTCTTAGCACTAGTTTTTTTACTGTATTGAAGTTCGAAATTGTGTTGTACAATATTACGCATAGTAACAACCAACAATCAATCAGTAAAATTAATATTTTTCTATATCCTATTTGATGAAAAAAATGAGTCGCCCGTCACTTTACAAAAATCCTTTTCCATGTTTTAGTTATGCAAGTATATCTTACTGTATTAAAAGAGTTCTACGCATTTATCGTGTAAGTATGACGTACTGTAATCTCAATAGTATGTCATAAAAGCTCAATCTTCTTTTTCTGTTTTATTCCTTTTTTTAATTTAATAAAGATGACTGCCTCACCAAAATAATAAGAAAAAATTTTATGACTGTTCTTAGAATGATAATAATTCAATTATCTAATTACACATGCATGCTAAAAAAACGTACGAAAAACTTCTTTGTTAGTTCTGTTGGAGGCTTAACACAATCACACAATTACATCTTTGTAATCTTACAAATATATAAAGCAAAGTCGCTAAAACCGTTGTAATCGCTAACCGCGGAAACTACTGAACCGATTTTGCTGAAATTTTGCATACCAATTCTTGATACTTCCTAGATGGTTTGAGCATGGTTTTGATCTTGAAAAATTTAACAATAATAGCAATGAATAAGCTCAAAGTTTTGCAAAAATACGCCAGCTTTTCACTTTAGTTCAGTAGGATCCGCTAGGTGGCGTCGACATAAAATCGAAGCTACCTGTAACAGAATTGAATAAGTGTGGTTATAATACGCTAGGGCGTCGTAGAAGTTTCTGTGTTCGTCAACCGGCAGTTCATCTAGCTGCATCAAGAATGTAGATGATTGTCGTGCAGCTGGGTATCCCGATTATCGACGACTCTCTTGACTCTCTTCTCCAATGGTTGAGTGATCTAGGTCTTCTCTTACCCTGAACCTACAGGGTTGACGAATGCTACTAATGAAAAATTTATTCTAACCGATAACTTCTGCGGCGGAATACCAGACAACGTGTCTAGCCTGATCACATCCTGCTCCGACACTTCAGAGTTATGTGGCCGTACCACAATGTGGCCTGGTGCCGCCAGAGAATTTTTTATTACAAATGTAAGCCAGGGAAGACAGCCCTGAAAAGTACGGGCAGCTACAATGGCCAACTTCTTAGTAGTTGTTCCAACGGCATACCTACAGAGAAGGTATTCTCCAGGCTCACTTTCCCGACTAACGATGAGCGGTGGTTATTCGGGCAACGACCTGAAGACGAGATATATTTTGATCAGTGGCGTATCTCCCTCATGTACGGTCTCCGTACACAGAGACTCCGAGGGTAAGAGTCAAGCTACCCACAGCTGGCTCTCCATCATCAAGCATAATAATAAGGAATAACTAGGAATTTCATCACTAGCCTTTTTCAAGGCTAATGTAAGTATTTACGTTCATTACTTAACCTTCAATCTCATCGGTTGTTTTGAGGGCCCTTAAGTTTAAACTACCATGCCAACAAATACATTCTTACTACCATTTCCGGAAACATTATTTGTCGACTAAAATACTACGTAAAGCCGCCACTAGTAAACCAAGTTAGTCGTTCTCTGGCAGTTGTCACAAGCAGAGTTATTCGTCGCAAGGCTGGAAACCCCGGTGACCGACGACCCTATATTACTCCCTCGACTCTCAGCATTTAACCAGGAATCACCGATCCTCTCCAAGGTCTGCGATGGGCGTACCTAACAGCTATGAAGGAAAAAAAAACTTAAGCCAACGAGAGTCTCCAACGGGCAAGCATCATTAACCAATCTCCACTAATCTCTCCACCTTAGATCATCAAAACAACGGAGTCTGCAAAAAAAGGTGCTTTAGACACCAACGTCTTCGACGTTATGCCAGGAGACGTTGGAAAAGAGCACTGCAACTAGCTCCAATGCTTCGGACTTTGTAATTTTTCTCCCGATCAGTCTGGGTCTTTAACAGCAGGCCAGAAAAGATCACCCAGAAGGATACAGGCAGTAAAATTTGCTGTAAACTTTAGTCAAGAAAGAGTTTACTTAAAAAACTCACTGGTCTTTTTTAGGGCAATCGGACGTCGAACTACCTTGCCAACAAATATAATAGAACTTAACAAAATTGACAGAAAATAGCCTTTAGGGGTCACAAATGTCGCAAGAGGGTGAATTGGAAGGAAAACTTTAGAGGTATCTAATGAATACAATTTTAGGCGTCAAGAAACTGACGCAGAAAATTTATTGAGATTGGAACAGCAGCATCAAAATCGACAAATAAAGAATCTATTACGTGAGAGATCAGCTTTTTATTTTACCCTCACAGTAATCTCTTGAATCTTTAAAGATCTAAAATCAGGTTTTTAAATAAGAAGAAAATACATTTGTATTTTTGTGGCGATAAAAATGTAGAGATTAAGCTCCAGGACTTTGTTGCTGTGGTAATAAAGTTGTGAGATAAGAGAAAAAAATTTTTTTTAGTATATGTTTTTGGGAGTTTAAAATCTTAACATCTTTAAAAAATAGCTCTTTTTGAAAATTACACGGGAGAAACTGATAATCAACCGCTCCTTATGTTCAACGATTATTTTATGGCATAAGGAACGCACGATACTTCTAAGCATAATTTTATTTTTTTTAATTTTTACAGCTTATTATTTGACCAGACAAACTGTATGGATTGCGAGTAAATATGTTTTTAGTAAGAAGATTTTTGTTCTGAGAAGTGTCAGGAATAAATGTATAATTTCAACTGAAAACGTTTCAGATTACATGTCAACACACTACGGTGTTTCATTTAGTAAGTCTCAGGCGAAGCGGAGACGAGGGGCTGCTAGTAATTATGATATTGTGGTAGAATCAGATTATGATCTAATAAGTACTGTAAATCAGTCTTTTTCGCGTCACTTAACGGTATTTTGCAAAAGTAACAATTCTGTAGATTAATTTTGGACTTGAACAGCTTTATAAGTGATACAATTACTTTGTCAGTGTAATTCGAACTATACTCAACACTTTTACCTGGAGCAACTTTAATTACACTAAGTTTTGAGATCGGTATTTTTTTTTCATTGGTTTAAGTTTGCAACTGAATCAAAGTCAAAAAAATCTTTTTGTTTGTATCCATTAACCACAAAGGCTGGAGTTGTTTTTTTTGAAATTTTTATGATTTTGCACCATTCTTCTGTCGTATACACATTAACGTATCTAGAAGCTTTTTCTATTGCATTCTGTATGCATACTGTCTCCACTTGTTTCTATGCGATCTTTGACCTTTAGTTATATTTATTGAAGCCTCTAAGTATTCATGATCCGTACCATTGCGGCAATAATGTGGTTCAACTCGAGGAAAAGAATCAATGTGTTCTTTCCCCATTGAAATACAGCGATTGCTCACTTTGTTCGGATGTTGATGGTGTTTTCCTCATTGATCCACTTTAATACCTACACGAGTCTCGAAATTTTTTGTTTGTTTAATGGTAGCGATTGCTTGTTTACTGATCCCTAAAATAACATTGTTTAAATTACAATATGATAAGAATAATCGATTGGATTCATCGACTATAAAACAGAAAAGATATCTTCACCTAATAAAATAGATATTGAAAATTGTTCTAACATTTAATTTCATTATATTATTTCTATTAAAAATTTTTTCCTGGTTAAATTTTTTTTTTTAAGTAGCATTCTATGTTCCTTATGAAAAACTGCACTGCGGAAACATCGCATTAGTTATAAAATGTTTAAACAAATATACGGTAAATGTTGGATACATAAATCCCGGAAACACGACGCGACGTTGCCTAGTTTTTTATACAAGGATATTTTTTGTGCGTACCTTAGAACGCACATTTTTTGTTGGGAACATTGAACTCTTAAAAATCAACACGCTAATTATAAAGTAATGCATGAATATAAACATAAGGAAATATTTTGACACTTAAACGATTTTAATATTACATAATACTTTTCTGTTTTGCAGTAGTTGTAGTGGTTAAATGAAATTATAGCTCAAGTACGTACCAAATGTTTCTAAAAACATTACGGTGCAAACTTTCACTCTTCCATTTCTCGAATTAAGGTAATATTGATGTGTTTGTCTTGATTTTACTTCATTATTATTTGTAGATTCACTGTCAACAAATACTTATAACTTGTCAAGATAGTCCCATTGACGGGTTTTATCTCCTAACAGCTAAAATTAATCGAATAGTAATTTTCTTTTTGCAGTACAAAAAAAATCAACCAAGCAAAATAAAACAAAATGCAGTCGGGAAAAATTGATAACGTTGTAGGTGGGGCGGTGGACCGCTTAGCAGACGTGGAGGTCGTAACAGACGACAGTTTATGGTTACAATTTTCCACGATCCCGAGGTGGTCAAAGAATTGGAAAAGTCGAACAAAAAAACAAAAGACTTAATTGGGAAACCTTTTAAGGGCATAAAAACGGTACTGTTAAGAGATAAGAAAAAAGGGAGCCCTAAGCAAATAATTGGAGGAAACGAAGCCTCAGAATCATATATAGAGCCCCTGCGTAGTGATGATAGTGGAGAGGAAGGGGATGAGTCAGATATGGAGCCTGCTAGGAATCAGCTTGGCAATTGGAGAAGGGAGACAGAGTTGCTCCGGAGATGGCCAGAAAGGGAGGGGGGAGAAAATGAAAGAAAATTCCACAACAGAGATAGAAGGAAAGCTAGACCAATGCGGGAGTTCAAAAATTTTTTAAATAACCAGGAGAGGTGGGAGCAAACAACAGGTGGATCTACACACAGATTGCCGCATCACCGGGAGTATGAGAGATATATAAATTACTCAATTAAAGAATTGAGCACAATAATCCCCCAAAACCAATATTTACAGGGGACCCAATAAATCTAACAGCGTTCACAAGGGTAGTAAAGGCAATAGGCCGGCAGGTGGACGACAAAGACGTCCTATATTTTTTGGCAACGCTGTCCAGCAGGCTAAAAGGTCGAGCGGCAGCACATTTGAACGATAGAATCACACAGTTTAAATCTATTAAAGAATTTCTCGAGGAAGTTACAGAAAGGTACGGGGCCATCAGTAGCACAGAGACAGTTATGGCAAAAATTAGGTCGGAACGGCAAAGGAATAGGGAATCTGTAAAAGAATACTCAGATCGCATGCAAAAGTTGTTTAACAGGGCCATGGGACTTCAAGAAGAAAATCTTGAAGTTTCTGAAATGTTAAGGCAGGAATTTAAGAAAAATATTAAAAAAGAAGTAATGACCCAATATATATTAGGCCTTAATCCCCCGTACAACCGCGAAGTTTCAATGCATAGACCCATAACGCTAACAAAGGCCATTACATTGGCATTGAAAGTCGAGGATATAATGGCTATGAAGTCACCTTGAGTGGACAGCAATAAATATGAGAGATGGGAACAAAAATCTAACAAAAGGGAAGACGAGGTAAACAAATGTAACTGTTGTGGACGAATTGGGCACAAAGCAGAAGAGTGTCGTTCATTGTGTCACGACATAGAAAAAGGGCTGCTAGTGAAGAAAGGTCGCGGTGAGGGGACCTGAGCACCGTACTATACAATGTACCAGGATTGGGGCGAAAAAAGAAGAGGTGGAAGATCATATAATAATAGTGGAAGAACACCCGGAGACTACAGGCATAATAATATGGCTCAAGCAGAGAAAAAATACAACTACGGCAGATATGAGAAAGATTTTGAAAAAGGGTATGCTTATCGCGAAAATAATAACAACAATAACAATAGTAATAATAGATATGGAGTAACTTATGGAGAACGTGAAACAAAAGGCACGGTGGATACAATGATCCACGGTATAAAGTGCACTTTCCATGTAGTTCCGCAGGATTTTCCGATCGAAGTAGACGGAATCTTTGGATGGGATATGTTTAAAAAATACAATGGCAAGGTGAGCGCAAAAACAAATACACTTAGCTTAGGTGGTGTGGAAACCCCACTGAAGACGGCAGTATATTTCTAGATAGCAGCGAGATCCAGGCAGGTTATATATGCAAGAGTCAAAATAGAAATTGGAAAGATTCAAGTTAGATTTGTGCCACTACAAAATGTGGGAGAACATGTGCATTTTAGAAACTTTTACGGCACTAATAATAAAGGTAAATTATATGCGGAATGCGTGAATTTATTAAACAAAAAAAGGAGAATTACAGTACAGGAAGTAGATCTAATAGAGTGCGAAAAAGTGAAGAAAAGGGAAATAACTGGCAACGTGGGGGACGGCGCCAGAGAAAAAAAGACTGCATTTGTAGGCTTGTTCGAGGAAGACAAATTAGAAGAAAAAGAAATAGAAAAAAAATACAGATTGAGATATAAAAGCGTAGATAGAGATAAAGAAATCGACACGTACGTGGAAAAAGACTGTGATATAAAAAGTGTTGAAGAAAGAATTGAAAAAATTATGACACTGATCGACACTGAGGGCTGTAACGAAGAAGAGTTACAGCACGTAAGAAAATTAATATCGATGAATCCGTTTGTGTTTGGGTTAGACGGAGAACCTTTAAAAACAACTCATTTAATTAAATACAAAATAGAGACTACAACAAATAAGCCAGTAGTGGTCAGAAGATATAGATACCCGCCCGCGGTGAAGGAAAACATCAAGAGAGAAATTAAAAAATTGATGGACTTGGATATAATAGAACCGTCAACATCCCCATATAACTCAAATATATGGATAGTGCCTAAACCGCCAAGACAAAACGGCGAGAAGAGGTGGCGACTGGTCACGGATTTCAAACAGCTGAATGAAATAACTGTTGGAAGCTGTTACCCACTACCCTTTCAAAGCGACGTATTGGAGCACTTAGTGGCCGCTAAGTACATCACAGTAGTTGATTTAAAGAGTGGATTTCACCAGATTAAAATCCAAGAAGAGGATGCGCATATAACTGCATTCTCGGGACCCGATGGGTACTATCAATATAAACGTATGCCAATGGGGTGCTCACACTCGCCAAATACATTCCTGAGGGCGATAACGTTAGCTCTAGCCGATCTACAAGGGCGAAAAATTAAAGTATACATGAATGACATCATGGTGTTCGCAGCTACTCTCGAAGAACACGAGAAATGCTTCAAAAAATAGATAGAAAGACTGGCAAAAGTAAACATGACCATAGAGCCAAAAAAATGTCAATTCTTAAAAAAAGAAGCAAAAGTCCTTGGTCACGTGGTTGGAAATAGTAAGATAAAGATGGACCCGAAGAAGATCGAAGCCGCAAAAGAATATCCAAGACCGACAAATACAAGGAAAATTAAGCAGTTTCTTGGATTCGTGGAATATTACAGGAAATTTATAAAAGATTATGCACAGATAGCGCGACCACTCTCTCCAATGACAAAGAAGAATACGGAGTTTAAATGGGGCGAAAAAGAGAAAGAGGCCTTTAAAAAACTAGTGGATGCGCTATGTTCGGAACCTGTATTAACAGCACCAGACTTAAGTAAACCGTTCATTGTAACAACAGTTGCGTCAGATTATGCCATCAGGGCAATCCTTAGTCAGGGAGAGATAGGTAAGGATAGACCATATGAATATGCGTCACGATGCCTCAAGAGTAGTGAACTTAGAAATCCAACGTATGATAAGGAGTTGCTAGCAGTAGTTTTTGCAAAGGAACAGTTTAGACCTTATTTGTATGGCAGGAAGTTCACGGTGATTACGAATCACGAGCCGTTGAAACATTTTAACACGTCCAAAAAACCCGACATTCGGTACAACAGATTAAAGGCAGAGTTGCGTGGTTATGATTTCGATATAATTTATTGCCCAGGTATCTCAAACAACGCACCAGATGCTCTTTCAAGAAACCCAGTCGTAAAAGAGGGCGAAAAGAACCCAGAACTACCGCAAGTAGAACTGTATCAAATGGCAGATGAACAAGAGAAGGAAGAGGGTGTTGTGAGTGATGACCCACCAGTGCGTATATTCAAAATTAGGGCAAAATCAAAAATACGAATCGACGGTAAGTTAAAGAAGGTAGTAGTGGAATCAGACTCAGATTCATCACATAAAAAACGCAGGAAAAAAAAGACTAAAGTGGAATTGTGTTCGGAGGAAGAAGCTGAGGAGAAACAACAAACTAAAGAGAAAATCTTATCACGGGGGCCACTAAAGAATGAATTAGAGCACATGAAGAAAGAGAAGGGCTGGATAAAAGGGGTACAAAAAACGAGCACACCTTATGTCGTTATAGGCCACCAAACAAGGCAAAAGCAAAGGAAGAAAAGACAAAAGTAGCTCGACACTCTAAACAGAATTAGACATAATTTTTCTGTCACTCCTGTAAAAAACACTCAGACTGAAGAAAATATAATAGTGAATTGGGAAAAAAGACCAGAAATTAAACACAAGTATTTGGAGGAAATTGAAATATACTTGAACGGATCAGAGCATGGGAAAAAGGGAGACGACAGTAAGGAGAGGAGCTCAAAAAGTCGTAGTACTAAGGAGGATCGAACGTCCGGGGAAGAAAAAAAAATCAGAAAACCCACGACGAGAAAGGCAAAAAGACTCTTACTATTTTGCAAAAAAGGATCCAAAAAAGCTTACCAGCATGTTACAAGAAAAGACAGATAGACTAAAAAAAAAGTTTTTGTCGACATCAGAAAGAGAAAGGTAGAGGGAAAACCAAGAGTCAGAATAGATGCATGGGAGGTAGAAAATAGCAGCAGGGATTTAAGTAAAAAAGTGATCGAAACAAAGAAATGAGGGAACAGTAAGTATGGGAGATAAAAGTGAGGAAGAGAAAAGTGAAGGCAAGACCAGCAGCGAAGGAGCTAATATTTCGTGGGATAATCAGGTAGAAAGGCTATCCTTAAATCATGGCGAGACGTCTGGGGCGTTCGATAATTTGAATGATGAAGAATCAAGTAAAAAGAACCAATTGATTTCAAACGATGCACTTAATGAGCAAAAACGTGGATCAGACGGAAATTGTGCAGAGCCATGGAAAGAGTGGGATTTAGTAGATGTAAAGGGCGATGGTAATTGCCTGTTTTATAGTCTTGTTGTACTGTTCGATCTGGACTTGACAGTAAAGCAGCTAAGAAAAATCTTACTGCATACTGAACATATTAAAAACTGCGTTGCCCCGGAAAACACTAAGAGAATTTTAAGGAAGGATTACGAGTTTGGGGATGGAGAGTGCATTTTTGTCTTTTCTCAGGAGTTCAAAAATAACATATGTGTGCACTACGTAAATGGAGATGGACCTCCAATGTTTCATCACTACACAGGAATAAAAGGAGATGAATATGAGCACATGCGGTATGAGCCAGAGCACTTTCAGACGCTCTGCAAAAAAGGACGAAAACGCTATAAATCGATGGATGAATCATACAAAAATTCAAGTGACGAAGACAGTTAGATAGTATGAGGGGCGAGACGAGCAACATTGAGGAAAAGGAATGAAAACAAGTTCCCAAATGCGAGACAGAAAATCAAGGGTAGAGTTAATAAGAAAACAAAGAAAGACAACAAAACAGATCATGAGACGAGTGATAAGTCAGATTTTGAAAAAAAATAAAATAAAACGAATACCAAAGAAGCGCGATCTGGCACCACCTCTACCGGAACCACGGGATGAGCCTAGCCCAATAGCGGAACAAGAAACACCAAAAATATCGGATGACGACGTAAACAATGAAAGCCACGAAAAAGAAATTAGCGGTAATGAAAATGGAAAGGAGTTACTTAATGAGAACGTGGTGGCAGATGATAATGCCGAAAGTACGGATGATGGAAAAATCAATATAAGTATACCAGGTTTAGATAGGTACAGAGCTTGCTGGACACGACTACCAGTACAAAAACCACTCTGGAAGTCAGAGGAATATAATGATATACCACCATTCCAAAGGCTTAAGAAAATAAACGAACACCCATTTAGATACATTGACAACTTAGCCTTTTGTACAATAACAGAAAACATACTGGACACAGAAGCTATGGACGCGCTTCACGAGAGAGGTTATATAAATCCAACAGCCATGAATAAAGAAAATAGGAGGGTTGGAGAGGTCTTTCTATCAAGAGCAAGAAAAGTATCAGTAATGCAATTATACGTGAAAGAGCACTTTGACAGTGTGGGATTAAAATCGGATAATAAGAAATGCATATCGTCTTTAAAACAGCTCATGTTGTTTAACAAGTTGACGTCAGTAGGTATTATTCGAGATCTAGCAATACTAATCGTATTACAGTGGGACTATTTCGCAGAGCAATTTGAAAACACCTTCGGAAACACAAAAATATCGGTGGTGTTGTACTTGAACAATTTAGTAGTACCCCCAGTGGAGAAACGATTTAATGTACTCAAAGAATACCACGAGTCATCGGTAGGAGGCCACAGAGGTATGAACCAGACTTACAACAAAATTGCGAAAGACTATTACTGACGAAAAATGCGACCGGATATATGTCAGTTCGTGTTAGGTTGTGAATCATGCCAATCTAAGAAACTTGTTAGAGTAAGAACAAAACAGGCTCTAGTTGGAACAGATACACCAGCTAGGTCATTTAAAAAAATATCAATTGATTTCTATGGCTCGATAAACAAACCATTGGCACATGGCAATAGTCATATATTGTCAATTCAGGACTGGCTCACGAAATATATAATTCTTGTACCAGTTAAAAGAGCGACGGCTTTAGAAACAGCAAAAGCACTTTTAAACAGAGTAATTGCATACTTTGGCGCCCCAGAAAAGATGCTATCAGACAGAGGTGCACATTTCCAAAACAAACTGTTGGAAGAGTTCGCAAGAGTATTTAAAATAGAAAAAACGGGAACAACAGCCTTTCATCCACAGAGTAACAGCAATAGAACGAATGAGTCATACATTAACGGAATATTTACAGGCGTACGTAAATGAAGATGACTTTTGGGACGATCATTTGGGCATGTGCATGTGCGCTTACAATTCGACAAAATACTCAGCAACGGGGACAGCGCCTCAAGAAGTATTGCTAGGCTACCCAGCCAGAATCCTATCTAGCTTCAAGAAAACAATGAATGAACAAACTTATGATAAATATGTAGAAGACGTAATAAAAACAATGACGCCGCTAAAGACAATAGCAGCCATGAATCAAGTTCAGGCGAAGTACAGGTCTAAATATTATTACGACAAAAAATTGAACACAAGATTTTTCATGGAAGGGGAAATGGTCTATGTTCTTAAAGAGCCGAGAAAGAAATATGAGGATCACTACGAAGGACCATACAAAATCGTAGGAATAAATTACAAGAACCACAATATGAAACTGAAACTTGGCAATGAAACAAGAATTATACACGTGGATGAAATCAAGAAAGCATGCGTTATAAAAACCCAATTGTTAAGTAATAGGGAACTCGAAAAATAAAGCAGGATAAAAAAAACAAATTGCATAAGAGTAAGAAGGAAATAAAAAACGAGATATCAGAAGCAACAAGACCAAAATAGTGTACTTTTCTCGTAAGCGTGGCCTTCGAACGACTTACGAGATCAGCAGCCATTCAACTGTACAAACAAAAAAAAGAATACAAATTTTATGTTTCAGGGCTGGAACCATGCCTGTGACACAGCAACCTGGAGAGATAGAGGAAACTGAAAGAAACCCTGGAGTATTAGGTAGAGCTTGGGCCCAGTCTAAGCAGTCGCATCAACTTGGAAAATGATATGGTATGTAGATTGGAATGACGTCGTCAAGGAGGTAAATTCGTTTTTAGACGCAAGCAAAATGGGAAGTGCAGGGTGACGGTGAAAAAGGAACACGAATATATAGAACAAGTAGAGTACACGACAGAAAAAGTCCTAAGGGTCTTGGATAGGGTAAAAGAGGCATAGGAGTGCAAGCGCTGCAGGGGGGTGTGACTGATGCGGAAAAAGAGAAAATACAAAAGCTAGTAGAGGCGATCCCGACTAACACAACGGAAACAACTAAGTACTTAACGGAACAAATTAGAGTCATAACATGTGGAAACCATGAACGATACCTTCAAGATATAAAAACGTTTGAAGATAAAGCTGGAAGAATAATGGAGGAAGGTTTAAAAATGTTTGCAGAATACTTCAGCAATTAAGACAGAGTTACAGAAATGTCGGTCGAATTTGAACACTAAGCCGAGAAACTTATAACAAAATTTGGAACAACGGTGGACATAATATACTTGGTGAGTCGGGGAACGACACATATACCAGATGCGGCATTGAGAGCGATTTTGGAAGCAAAAATTTTGGCAGAGCAGCTGAGACCAGATCTACAGTTCCCAGTAAGGGAAAATATAACTACAGAAAAAGAAATTGGAGAAAACTAAGAAATAACGACCATGGCATTTAACGGCAGAATAATATATTACATACGGATACCACTGGTTACGAAAGAAAATTTGGACCTTCTTAGGATATCATCATTGCCAGTGGAACAAAAAAGCTTAAATACTACGGATTTAGTGGCATATTTGCAGCCAACATTCGAATACATAGCTAAAAGTGTTAGTGAGAGAAGATTTATGCTAATACCGCAAGAGGTGATAAGACTATGTAAAAGACTAGAAAAAACACAAATATGCACACAAATGGAGCCAACACAGAAAGGCGAAGAGGACCACCCCTGTGAAATACGTATCATATTAGGGATTGCCGTGAAAAAACCAGAAGAATGTCCGATAATATTTGCCAAGTTAAAGGGCAAATTTTGGACACTTCTCCATGCTAAAAACCAACATGCCTTTACCACCACGAGAAAGGACCAAGTCCACATACAGTGTGAACACACCGAACACAAGACACTGAAGGTGGTGGATTCTGGAGTAGTCAGCTTAGCAAGGGACTGTATAGCTGAAGCATCGGATAAAAGACTGGATCCAGGACAAGAGGAAGGTGAAAATCGCATAATGAAGCTTGAAAGCGCAAATCTAAACTTGAAGGATATAATACAAAAAGTGAAAGGGACTGAAGGAGGTATGTTATTGGAATTAATAGAAGCAGTGATAAAAAGAGACGGACTACAGGAACTTGATAACCAGGAGCACGGACTTGACGATAGGACAAAAACAGGTCCAAAGCTAGTAGATATACTCCAACGTGCACACGAGTTAGTACAAACAAAGAAGGAATTCTCAAATTGGAAGGAATACGCATTGTAGGCAGCGGAAATAGTACTAGGAGTGGCAGCCGGATCTTTTGGATTTTTAAAATGGGGAGGTCCAACAATACTTTGAGAATGATTACAGGCGGACGGGAGAGGAACCGCAAAAACACCAACTCAGTACTACAAGACTTGTCAACCCAGAGGGCCATGGTTAACGCACGAGAGGTACAAGTGCTCCTGGGTGAGCGGGTAGGATCAGAAGGCAGAAGACAACCGGCTCAGTTAACAATCAATCCGCGATGATCATTGAGATCGACGATGTAATAAAAAGGGTTATACACAAGATGTGTACGGATTTAAAAAAAAAATTAAAAAATAAATA
>NW_019379453.1:1153709-1168877 GCF_000648655.2 Copidosoma floridanum | reverse complement strand
AAACACAGGTTGACTAAAATAATTGTTATAATTATACAAAAATAATTTAAAGAGAGCAGCGCAAACAAGAACAATTATGTATACACAAATAATTCACAGACAACATAACACAAATATACTCGCACGCAAACCAGTATGGCTATAGAGGACGATGACCGCGTGGCCTCGGACGTGTGACGTACAGTATCTAGAGCCTCTGTAAGTTTGCGCCCAAGACTCACCTATCACGGTGCATGAGCAGCGGATACAGAGTATGATGATCACCTTTCGGCGGCGGGCCCGAGCGTTATCAGCTCTCCCGCTCTCTCTCTTTCCAATCAGCCTCCGAACCTAACACCACGCACGCGACTGCTCTCGCTTTGAGACACTAATAAATGGACATATACTTTCTTCCACGTGTATTCAATCCCCTTACACCCCCAAGCTCCACAATTCACACGTAACATAATAATATATCTGCTCTTTTTCTTTTCCTATATCGAGTGAAAATTGCTATTTTTTTAAAAAAGAGTACACTATTACAAAATCAACACTCACTACCTTTTTAGAAAATAGCTAAAAACTTGGTGATTACGTAGCTATCGTCTCACTTTCATTCATGGCTTATGGAATAAGCAATAAATGAGTGAATACAATAATTCTCCTTCGACAGCTACCGTTCGTATGTCGCGTTATACATATATATTATATAGTCATGCAGGTTACAATACTGCTGATCTTATGCGTCAAAAAGGTTAGGTGCGAGTGAACTTTCTCAACACCGGAAGAGCAGTGTTTTTTTCTTAACATAAACGGGGTTCTTACACTATAAACTAAATATATTTTTCATCATACCTTGCTCGGAAATCGATTTTTCCTTTCGCCACGCAGAAGGAAATATCGATTTCCGAGCAAGGTATAGATAAAAAATCGTGTACACACCACGGGAAATAGTTAATAATTCTCAGATCGCTTATTTGCCACACGTCAATGGACATGCAATCTTGAGCATTCTTTACTTTACTTCAGTTGGTATGTAATGTACTATTTAGTAATAGTAAATTTTTTTACAGGGAGGGGGGAATGTAACTTCCGCATGTACGTGATGGCGTTCTATTCAATCTCCATGTAGAATATACTGATTTTTTTCATACCTTCGTTAGAAATACAAAGTTTTAATAACTTTAAAGGGTAAAAGTACAACATAATTTCTCCGGTAAAAACGCATCCGATGCCAATTACGAAAGTATTTTGGCATCCTCTAAGTGGAAATTGCCTCGCGGGCCTAAAGCGAGGGTGGTGTACACGAGCGATCATACAGAAGAAACCAACATACTTTTCTACGAGCAAGCGAAAGCGGATTTTTTACCAGAGGGGAAATGTGGAACTTTTGTCCCTCCTTAGATAACAGGAGAAGAAGCCGTATTTCCACCAGAGGTATGGAAAAAAAATTTTTGTTTTTCGATAATGTATCGAGCTCACATTAAACCAGATATTTAAGAAATACAGTCTTTATGAAGATTAAGATCGTGTTAACAATAAAATATGTGTACATCTACATCTAAGTTGCCTCTGCGAGTAGAGTATGAACCACCTCAACTGTGCCTATAAGCTACTGCTCATTTATACGAATTTATATACTAAAGACTATACTGCCGTCCCACGGAAAGAGACCGTCAACTGACATTTTTTCGAAAATGAGTTTTTGATATCTATTGATTCGTTAGACAATTTTACGTGTAATAACGTTCTTAGAAATTAAATATCCATTATTGGTTTTAACTAGCAAATCAATTAAAATTGCGAAAACTAGTGATAATTTTCGTTAGCGACCAAAAAGGACCGTTAAGTGACATAAACTTGAGGATTCGCTCTGATTTACAGCGGAAAAAGACCCTCAATAGTACTTAACCCTTCTTTCAATATGTACACTGAAAAAAATTCTCTACGATTTTGGCTGAACACACCACCGCCGTTTCAGCGGTTCGGCCAGTGGTAGTTGCTGCAATACTAAAACAGCAGTGTGCCAGGCCGTTTTGGCTTGGCTTGTCTGCTATAGTTACACTGCCGCCACATACAGTCTGCTACACAGCCGAAAGTGCATCAGTGTAAACAAGCCATTCAGGAAGTGCATGCTCCAGGAAGTTTCATTTGTCATTCAATGAACTGTACAAAATACATATGTATTAAATAACTATTTTTAGTTCAGTTTTGTAGTATGTACACAAAACAACATAATATGTTAGAAACATACAAAAAAAAAAAAATGTTTATGGCTTAATTTTGATTTATATACACCATAGGCCAGTTGTATATGCATTAAAACGATATTAATTCTTATGACGTATTTATACATACACAGATAAACTAAAGCTATATAATATTAATATTGCGTATTTGGGTTTTAGGTTAGGTTTTAATTTACTTTCTGCTGTGTAGCAGACTGTATGTGGCGGCAGTGTAACTATAGCAGACGAGCCAAGCCAAAACGGCCTGGCACACTGCTGTTTTAGTATTGCAGCAACTACCACTGACCGAACCGCTGAAACGGCGGTGGTGTGTTCAGCCAAAATCGTAGAGAATTTTTTTCAGTGTAAAGTCGATGAGAAATACCTTAAACATCAAATTAAAAAGACCGTATTGCACTTACACCTTTTTTTTTACATAGGAAAGCGAATGAGGCCGAGCCTGCCGTCCCACGGAAAAAAACCGTTATCTGAATTATTGCAGCACAGTACCACTGTATCTAGCGATAAAAATATGTCATAGCAAAATATAATAATTACATTTTACATTATGTATTTGTTTATTAAACTAATGTAAAAAACACAGGTTGACTCGAAATTTCGTATGTAAATATAGCTAAACCTCATTTTTTTTAAAGTTTTTTCGCATGTAAACTACATAAATTTTTAACTCATTGAACTTAACAATTTTCAAAAAGTTCAACGAATCGACTTAGTACTTAGCAACTAATTTACCGAAGAAAAACTGAAAAATCAAAAATGTTACCAGTGGCACATTGGCTGTTTGGATTGCACAAAAATTGGACGATTTAATCTTTTCTAAGTTATCTCATAAACTCTGACGAAATTAAAACCAATACAATTGATTTTTTTTATTTTGAATCAGGCCATACATATATGTCTGCCGATAACATTCACCACCAAGTAGAAAAATCAATGTCCAAAAAAGGAAGTATTTATGATTTTGAAGACTTTGAGTTTACTGTAGAAAAAGCAAATTCTGGAAAGGTCTTGATAAGAACTATGGGACCGAATGATTTTAGCGATTAGCCTGACATGTGAAAAAAAATTCTGATCGTTCCAACCTTGCAAATATTAAAAGAGTTAGATTTCAACGTCACAATTTTAACACGAAAATCAATTCTTTATATGGCGATAATTTAAAAGATCTAGATTTTATAACAGCAGTGACAATTAAAAAAGGGATTCGTACCTGTTGTACAACAAACAACTCGTCGTGGAATTCCCGAAATAAAGAAAACAGATATAGTAAAAAAATTATTGCCTTCAATGCCCCGGAGTCGACGTAAATTTTGGCAAAATTTGCCGACATCTAATAATGTCAAGGACTTTCAAGCCCATTATGATAATGAAGAAAACTGCAATGAAAACGACAAATGATCTTTTTTTCAATATATGCTACAGTTTATTTTTGAAACATCTTTTCAATTTTTCAAAGTCATTACATTATTTTAAACTTATCATATACTAAATGAGTACGTGGTTCATTTTTGTGTAACACGATATGAATTAATTTTATTGTAATAAACAATTTTAAAAGTACGTGTCAAACAAAGCCTTCTTCCATTTAAAATAAAATTTTATAACAAAATTCGACATGCTATATTACATTTTTTTTCCACAGGTTCACATTTAAATAATAAGAAATTTCCACCTATTTAAAAAAACGATTTTTTTGAGGAAAATAATGATTTATGTTTTAATAATTAATGATAATTTTTTGATAGTTTTATATTCATTAATCGTTTTACGAATAAAAATTATCTTTATTAATTGTAGACCTCCCATTCTCTTGCTCCCTTGCCATAATAAATCAGGAATCAATAAAAGACATGGACATAAGAGAGCATGGCTGAGTAAAGTTTGTCTTTTTATTGATTCCTGAAAAATTTAGTGGTCTTAAACAATTTTTTTTCTGCCACTGACTGTACTTAACGGTCTTTTTCTTTGGGACAACAGTTTATGTCTGGATATATTTACCAGCAAAAAGACTGCTATGTGCATCAAACGGTCTTTTTGCTTGTAAAGTGTGCGAAATAAAAACCGTAAGTGCAGTTTTCAGTGTTTTCATCGGAAAATTGGATTTTTTTTTTTTTTTTGTGAAAAATGAATTAATCATTGCCTAATCATCTTATAACAGATTTTTTGCCATTAAAAAATGTTAATACCATTACTTTTTTGTAATTTCAGTTTTTTGCTATTTTCTCCGATTCCCTTAGACTGCATTTAACGGTCTTTTTCCGTGGGACGGCAGTATATTCATGTATTTAATATTTCTGCAGAAATAAGGAATAAAATTGGGTCGTTTTTGATTCAACAGAAGTAAGAAAAAAGTATAAAAAAAGCCATCGTGTGGTTAGTGAAAGGTCTCTTTTCCCGTGTGGCTGTCAAATATTACTTTCTACTCTCTAAATTTTTTTGAGAGACTTTTTACTCGTATCAAGTGAATTTCGGATCACTGGAATTTAAGAGAAAATCTATTCGAATAAGAGTAGAGTTCACTCGATACGAGAGAAAAAGTCCCTCAAAGAAATTTAGAGATCACAGCAATCATCTGAATTGGATAAAGAAAATTTGACGTTTGTAATTGTAATTCTATTTTTCCTCCTCGTGGGTATAAAGTGAGTAAAGCATGACGCACTGATAAAAATAAGATGATTTTAATTTGAAACATTATTTACTTAAGCATGATATTAAATTGTAATTGTAATATTTATGTTACTCTACTAAATTTTTATTTAAAAAACTATTTTCTATATGTAGTATACTCAGAACAAATCAATTAAAAATTTTTTCTTTTCTTACAAATACGAAAATATTTTTTATCCGCAAGTTAACTGAAAATTTTATTTTTCAGAAAAAACATTTTTCAATAATTAATATAAGAAGTCAAAAACCCAATGTATTTGGTAAAAGTTTGAGGATTAGTCCATGAATAGTGTAGTTCCTTAGTTTTTTTTCTAAGTTTAAAATAGTATATCAGTAAATTGTGCGCATGCGCCAGGGCCTAGACGAGGGCCGATCTTTCTACTTCCATATAAGCTGATCGGCCCTCGTCCAAGCCCTTGCACATGCGCATATTTGTATTTTTGAAGTAAGCGTTTAAGCAAAATGGTATGCAATTGCATCATACCAGAATACCATGTTCACGTGCACAAACAAATTGTATTTAGCAGTGTGAGTGCGAGTAGTTCGAGTCTCAGATTTCTTTTTGCTCTCATACATATTTGAATGAACACCACGATGTCTGGTTGTTGCATATAAACAGGGTGCACTGGTTTTATTTTTTATTGACCGGCGTTTTTCCGTGCCGCACCAAGTAAAGCATTACAAACTAAATATTATTAAACTATTTAGTAGCAAAATTGACACCATTAAGGCGAGTAATTAATCTCACCTGGATTACTTTTTGACATTTGATGATAATCATTATGGCTTTAATAAATGCTAAATATTTCTACATGCTTTCATATTAAACGTGTTAATATTGGAGCTACCTGCATCAGAAAAATTGATGTTAGTAAGAGCGTAATTAGAAGTTAATGTTGATCCTGTAACATAAAAACCAGAGATTACATGAAAATTTCGATCAACTGGTCTTATTATACTATAACTCATGTAATACTTTCATTTACATAAAAAACTGTACATACCTCCAGAAAATTTGCTCACATCTACTCTTGTTAGATTATTTATGTGTTAAGTTCAAAAATTGAAAAACTAATACACAGAACGTTCGAATAGCATTAAAACTTCTTTATAACACAGAGTTATCAGAATACTGCACATATTTGCAAGTAATCAAATAATAAGCAAATAACATTTAATAATTATTACTTCAATAGATGCACTTTAACTATTCAAAACAACATTCGTATTAGAAACCGCAAGATTACGCTTGTTGACTACACATTTTTAATTAAGAACTTCACTAATTTTAAATTAATAAGAGCTTAACTCACTCGTATCACTTTAATAAGAACGAAACATACACTACAGAGTGATTTTTAAAAACAACAGTGATGTAGTGCGTGCGTTTAAAAGTCACCGTGCATTAAACGTAGGATCAAAGAAAACCGAGACACTACGACAATAGCCGAATGAATGTACTTAGTCAGTACGCTGAGCAGTGATGCACACTAACTACATACATTTGGTTATTGTCTTAGTTTCTCGGTTTTCTTTGACCCTACGTTAAATGCACGGTGATTTTTAAACGTATGCACTGATAATAACGTATATTGTAATCTAATTTATCGCTCTAAGCGCACTTAAAAGAGGTGTACCTTACATGCTAAAGCGTAGTCATTTTTATAACTAAGGTCAATAGCTATTTTTTTCGTAATTCTATTTTTTCAACTGAGTTAAAATACATGTAGCCTTTTCTCAATTATAATAAAAATAAAATTTCAAAATAATTCTTTCTTTGGGAACCAAATAATAGTAGTAAATAAAATTCAAGCAATTATTATTCATATGTACAAAAAACAGCTCTAACAAACCCATTAAAAAAAAAAAAATATGATTGTATATGTAAATCAAAATAACTCGTATAATTTGAAGACTTGACATTTAAATAAAAATAAAATTACATCTAATCAAAACTGAAGTAAGCTATAGTCTCGCAGGAGTTATAGCCCACGTGACTACTAACTTGCACGGTATAAAATAACCAGCTGTCATATTTACTCCGAAATAGCGGGTTCTTGTCTGAAATACTGAAATAGCGAGTTCTTGCCTAAAATACTGAGATAGCGGGTTCTTGTACTAGGCCGACGACATATTCATGTATTTTGGCCTGCTAAACCCGAATTTGTCATGATGAAATATATTTGACCTTCAGATTTCATACATTACCTAAAAAAACTACTATTACAAAATTTTTAGTACTAAAAGCTTGAAAAAGTAGGAATACGATTTTTTTCTCATTGCAAATACATTAGCTTCATGTATTATTACCTGCTAAATCCAAATTTGTCATGATAAAATATATTTGACCTTCAGATTTCATACATTACCTAAAGATAGTACTATATTCATTAATCGTTTTACGAATAAAAATTATCTTTATTAATTGTAGACCTCCCATTCTCTTGCTCCCTTGCCATAATAAATCAGGAATCAATAAAAGACATGGACATAAGAGAGCATGGCTGAGTAAAGTTTGTCTTTTTATTGATTCCTGAAAAATTTAGTGGTCTTAAACAATTTTTTTTCTGCCACTGACTGTACTTAACGGTCTTTTTCTTTGGGACAACAGTTTATGTCTGGATATATTTACCAGCAAAAAGACTGCTATGTGCATCAAACGGTCTTTTTGCTTGTAAAGTGTGCGAAATAAAAACCGTAAGTGCAGTTTTCAGTGTTTTCATCGGAAAATTGGATTTTTTTTTTTTTTTTGTGAAAAATGAATTAATCATTGCCTAATCATCTTATAACAGATTTTTTGCCATTAAAAAATGTTAATACCATTACTTTTTTGTAATTTCAGTTTTTTGCTATTTTCTCCGATTCCCTTAGACTGCATTTAACGGTCTTTTTCCGTGGGACGGCAGTATATTCATGTATTTAATATTTCTGCAGAAATAAGGAATAAAATTGGGTCGTTTTTGATTCAACAGAAGTAAGAAAAAAGTATAAAAAAAGCCATCGTGTGGTTAGTGAAAGGTCTCTTTTCCCGTGTGGCTGTCAAATATTACTTTCTACTCTCTAAATTTTTTTGAGAGACTTTTTACTCGTATCAAGTGAATTTCGGATCACTGGAATTTAAGAGAAAATCTATTCGAATAAGAGTAGAGTTCACTCGATACGAGAGAAAAAGTCCCTCAAAGAAATTTAGAGATCACAGCAATCATCTGAATTGGATAAAGAAAATTTGACGTTTGTAATTGTAATTCTATTTTTCCTCCTCGTGGGTATAAAGTGAGTAAAGCATGACGCACTGATAAAAATAAGATGATTTTAATTTGAAACATTATTTACTTAAGCATGATATTAAATTGTAATTGTAATATTTATGTTACTCTACTAAATTTTTATTTAAAAAACTATTTTCTATATGTAGTATACTCAGAACAAATCAATTAAAAATTTTTTCTTTTCTTACAAATACGAAAATATTTTTTATCCGCAAGTTAACTGAAAATTTTATTTTTCAGAAAAAACATTTTTCAATAATTAATATAAGAAGTCAAAAACCCAATGTATTTGGTAAAAGTTTGAGGATTAGTCCATGAATAGTGTAGTTCCTTAGTTTTTTTTCTAAGTTTAAAATAGTATATCAGTAAATTGTGCGCATGCGCCAGGGCCTAGACGAGGGCCGATCTTTCTACTTCCATATAAGCTGATCGGCCCTCGTCCAAGCCCTTGCACATGCGCATATTTGTATTTTTGAAGTAAGCGTTTAAGCAAAATGGTATGCAATTGCATCATACCAGAATACCATGTTCACGTGCACAAACAAATTGTATTTAGCAGTGTGAGTGCGAGTAGTTCGAGTCTCAGATTTCTTTTTGCTCTCATACATATTTGAATGAACACCACGATGTCTGGTTGTTGCATATAAACAGGGTGCACTGGTTTTATTTTTTATTGACCGGCGTTTTTCCGTGCCGCACCAAGTAAAGCATTACAAACTAAATATTATTAAACTATTTAGTAGCAAAATTGACACCATTAAGGCGAGTAATTAATCTCACCTGGATTACTTTTTGACATTTGATGATAATCATTATGGCTTTAATAAATGCTAAATATTTCTACATGCTTTCATATTAAACGTGTTAATATTGGAGCTACCTGCATCAGAAAAATTGATGTTAGTAAGAGCGTAATTAGAAGTTAATGTTGATCCTGTAACATAAAAACCAGAGATTACATGAAAATTTCGATCAACTGGTCTTATTATACTATAACTCATGTAATACTTTCATTTACATAAAAAACTGTACATACCTCCAGAAAATTTGCTCACATCTACTCTTGTTAGATTATTTATGTGTTAAGTTCAAAAATTGAAAAACTAATACACAGAACGTTCGAATAGCATTAAAACTTCTTTATAACACAGAGTTATCAGAATACTGCACATATTTGCAAGTAATCAAATAATAAGCAAATAACATTTAATAATTATTACTTCAATAGATGCACTTTAACTATTCAAAACAACATTCGTATTAGAAACCGCAAGATTACGCTTGTTGACTACACATTTTTAATTAAGAACTTCACTAATTTTAAATTAATAAGAGCTTAACTCACTCGTATCACTTTAATAAGAACGAAACATACACTACAGAGTGATTTTTAAAAACAACAGTGATGTAGTGCGTGCGTTTAAAAGTCACCGTGCATTAAACGTAGGATCAAAGAAAACCGAGACACTACGACAATAGCCGAATGAATGTACTTAGTCAGTACGCTGAGCAGTGATGCACACTAACTACATACATTTGGTTATTGTCTTAGTTTCTCGGTTTTCTTTGACCCTACGTTAAATGCACGGTGATTTTTAAACGTATGCACTGATAATAACGTATATTGTAATCTAATTTATCGCTCTAAGCGCACTTAAAAGAGGTGTACCTTACATGCTAAAGCGTAGTCATTTTTATAACTAAGGTCAATAGCTATTTTTTTCGTAATTCTATTTTTTCAACTGAGTTAAAATACATGTAGCCTTTTCTCAATTATAATAAAATAAAATTTCAAAATAATTCTTTCTTTGGGAACCAAATAATAGTAGTAAATAAAATTCACCTTGATCAATTTTCACAGAATCTTGTAAATTTCAGTAAATAGTAAGGTGAAAGATTCCATCAAGACATGAAAGAATTTCAACATAGATGGCATAACTCGTATAATTTGAAGACTTGACATTTAAATAAAAATAAAATTACATCTAATCAAAACTGAAGTAAGCTATAGTCTCGCAGGAGTTATAGCCCACGTGACTACTAACTTGCACGGTATAAAATAACCAGCTGTCATATTTACTCCGAAATAGCGGGTTCTTGTCTGAAATACTGAAATAGCGAGTTCTTGCCTAAAATACTGAGATAGCGGGTTCTTGTACTAGGCCGACGACATATTCATGTATTTTGGCCTGCTAAACCCGAATTTGTCATGATGAAATATATTTGACCTTCAGATTTCATACATTACCTAAAAAAACTACTATTACAAAATTTTTAGTACTAAAAGCTTGAAAAAGTAGGAATACGATTTTTTTCTCATTGCAAATACATTAGCTTCATGTATTATTACCTGCTAAATCCAAATTTGTCATGATAAAAGAGATTTGACTTGCAGATTTCAGACTTAATCTCAAAAAACTACTAAAACGAAGTTTTTAGTATTTAAAGCTCGAAAAAAGGGGAATACGAATCGCTTCACACAAATACAATAGTATTTCTGTGAGTTTTTATTTTTCGAACCTAAACGTATTATCAAAAGTAAGAGTTGAGTAAATTTCAAAGATCAGCTTTGAAAACTGATTAAAAATCACTATTCTTTTTTCGCATTTTGGTTCGAGTACTTTCAGTGGTTCTTTTGAACTTATGAAGTACTATCTGTGCAGAAAATGCTGTACACTTTACGGTACACATAGACACACGCACAACACACTACTTTCTAGTGCTCCTTTATTAACTCGTGAACAATCTTTTGTTTACGATTTCAGCATTTGTACCATCTGTACCTGCTACTATGGAAGATACGAGAACGATGAAAACTGCCCGTAAGGGATGTGTAGAATGATTTGCTTCCAATCTTCCGTGGTAACAAAGCTAGCGAGGTGCGCTGTCCTGCAGAGAGTGCTCGAACATGAGGATGTTGCCGTAGCTTGTCCGACGATGATTTGACATTGTCCTTTTCAGAGTCGGAAAGCCCTCGTACTTAGGCCTGGAGAGGTACAAGGGTTATCACCCTTAGGACGACGGACTTACCTGCATTCGGGACCGGAGTTCTAGCGTGCAGGTTTAACAACAATTTTATGGGTACTAAAAATAATATCAATGAATCTGACATACCATCAGGACCAAAGCAACAGGTTGATCATGACTGTGGGTAACTCCGATAGTTACTGTTACGTGTGCGCCGAATATGTGTGGACGAAACATAGGAAAAATATCACTGAAAAGGTTGAAAGTTCATTCAAAGGATACTTTGAAATAAAAGGATCAGGGCAAACTATGACCTGGGTTCTACACATTCTATGTACCAACTGTTACAAAATGTTGAATAAATCCAAAAAACTCCAGGTGAAAGTAAATTAAAATTTCAAAAACCAGCAATTGGGAAAAAACCATTAGACAAAAGTAACTACTACTGCATGAAAAAGTTAAATGGAATAAATATGACATGTAAAGAAAAAATATCGTATGCAACAGTATCTAGTGTCGTTGATCTACAGAAATATTCAATCGAAAATACGTTAGGTGAGGCTTCCGGAGAGAGTTTTATACAAGGAATTGATTTTATGCAAGTTCATGAAGGTCACGACGAACAATGTAAAAATCTCAATGTTCAAGGAGAAAATGTTGTTGAGGGAAGCAAATTAGTGGCCAAAACAGAAAGTGAAATGGATGAAAGTGAAGAAGAACTTGACTCAGATAGTGATGAGGAAAATATTCCCGTCAGCAAAGATAAAAGTCCAAAAATGATTTCTAAAGCTCAACTTGACAATATGTTTAGAAATGCAGGATTAGCCAAAAATGCAGCATTATCAATAGCTTCACAATTGAAGGCTTGTAATGCATTAGAAAAAGACGTGAATGTTACATTTCATAGAAATCGAGAAGGAGCATTTCGTCAATACTTGACTGTGGAATCTAATTTAGTGTACTATACGGATGTGACAGGACTTATCAACGAGTTTTAATAAACTTGTACAAGCTAGAAGAATGGAGGTTGTTCATTGATTCATCCAAGCAAAGCCTGAAAGCAGTTCTTCACAATACGAATGGGTTTGCTCCATTACCTTTAGCTCATTCAACTATTCTCAAAGAAGAATACTCTAACGTCGAAAAGGTCTTGAACAAAATAAAATATCATGTAATCAACACTCAGATTTTCTCCAAGAACACATGTTATTTATGCATGTTTGACATACGAGATCGGAAGAATCATTATAAAGTAAAAGTATGGCTACCAAAATTATCGGTCGCTCCTGGTTCTAGCAATATAATCAGACGATCTTTTGAAGATCTCAGGAAAATTATTCTACCTCCTCTGCATATCACATTGGGATTAGTGAAACAATTTGTTAATGCTCTTGATAAAGAAGGACCCTGCTTCAAACACTTAAAAAGCATGTTCAAAAATATAACTTTGGTTAAATTGAAAGAAAGTATCTTCGATGCACCACAAATTTAAAATTTGTTTAGAGACGAAAAATTTGTCAAAAGTATGAATGATATCGAAAAGGCAGCGTAGTTGAGCTTTAAAAATGTCGCAACAAAATTCTTAGGTAATAATAAAGATAAAAAATATAAGAGCATCGTTGAAACTACGGTCAAGAACTTCAAAAATTTAGGTTGTTTAATGAATTTGAAACTTCACTTCCTCGATTCACACCTTGATCAATTTTCACAGAATCTTGTAAATTTCAGTAAATAGTAAGGTGAAAGATTCCATCAAGACATGAAAGAATTTCAACATAGATGGCAAGGAAAATGGAGCGTAAATATGGTAGTCTTTCTTAGCGAACTGAACACTTTTTTTTGTGGGCTTTCGTAACTTTGAAAATCCTTTAACGTTAGAACGAATATTAATTTCCAGTTAAAAAATTTTAAATGAGTTCCATAAAAAAGAATATTTAATAGTTTGTATGGTTATAATTTTTTTATTACCGTTATTTATCACTGGGAGAATCTGACGTCAATTACCTCCTAAAATAATTAATGTATTTCTAAAATATTTTTTAGTATCACATAAATTTTTTAAAGTTCTTTTAACTATTTCTAATGCTTTTTTGGAATCATTGAAGCCTCATCCCAAATGATTAAATCAAGTTCTCATAATTTTTTTTCATCTGACTCGAATTCTAAAATGGCACTGTCTATAGCATTTACATGATTTGTCTTCTGATTCAAAAATATCATCAATGTATAAAAAAGCTTAATTATCAATATTATCAGGCAAATCCTCCGTAAATAATTCTTTGTATTTATTTAAGATTTTATTACCTTGGACGTTTTCTGAAATTAAAAACCAAGCAAAAAATTGTCCTCATTGATATAGAAGCATCACAGCAATAACTTCTTTAAGAATGTTATCTATTTTTATATCATTGTCTATTAAACCTATTACAATTGCAGTATCTTTGGAAGTTTCAAATGTTATTCCTGTATACATTCTAATATCTTTGAACAATCTTTCATGATTTTTTTTAAATACAATGTTCAATCTATCTATTGCAGTATTTTTGATTACATTTATTCTTCTTTGCCAAATCTATAATTTATTATTAAAAACGAAGTATTCTAGAATGTTCACATACTTTATTGATTTTGCAAAGCCATCATGTTTATTTAATTTGAACCAAGCTGTAAACTGTGTTTCGAAGTTTTCTATAACAGTTTCAATATTATTTTCTTCAAATACAAGTTATTGTTTGTTTTCAAAATGAACAGTTAAATTTAAAACTGTATGACTTCTATTACAAATTAAAAATTCTTGTAATCTCCAAGCTGCTTCCATTCGACCTACATATCTAGCATCAACGTAACTGTTAATTTCAAGAAATATTTCATTGTCTTGGTCTTTTAATTTTTGAACTTTTGTGTATGCTCTGTCACTATCTTTATGTATGTAGTCATGAATATATTTTATGCTTTGAATAGATGCACCGAATTTGACCTCAATATGACATTTAAATTTTATTAACAAAAATTTATGATACCGTACAACCAGAGAATTATCTACTAAAATTTTATCTTTTTCCAAAGTTTTTAAACATGTTGTTCGGACGTATTATTTTTTCTTTTACATTCAGGGTAACCATTTGTTTGAAATGAAGTTACGTTTGAAGAAGATTTTGGAAAATCGTACATTTTTTATTAATTATACAAGAACTTTACTCTGCATGAGGTCCATGAAGCATGTATTTAATCACTTATTTTGTAAGCTTTGTGTTACCAGAACGTTCAGCCGAAATAATTCCATTAATTTGTTCAGGTGTAATGATTTTTTTTATCACGATGCAAAGTTATTAAAATGTGTACATGAGGTAGATAATATTTTTGGAATTCGACGGTATAAACGTATGCTAATACTTTACCGAATATATTGTTTTTAACGATGTCATCCAAAACTGACATTCATTTCAAATGAGATAGTCTAACAGTCATGTTTGAAGGATCATTTAGTGTCGTATTTGTAGGAAATTCCGGTAAAATTAACTTTAATTCTTTCCATTTAGAATTACATGTTACTTTTATAAATAAATCTGGTCTACCTGAATATATTTAATTATGATGTAAGAACGAAAAAAAAATTGTTGTATTAGCCGTCTTCCATATAATAATAAATGAAAGTATATTTTTTTTAATCTGTAAGACAGTCTGTACAAATAATATTGTAACATAGTTAGTTTTTTACTCTTATTTGAGTAATTTTTAAAATAACCAGTACACTTTCCTAAATCTGCTAAGGAAAAAAATAATGGAAACACCATAAGATTGATAAAATGAGATAGTTTATTTAAAAATGCTAGTTTACGATATTTATCGGGTAATTCTTGTGGGTATGCACAAAGATCGAAGCTTTTTGGAAGTCTAGAGTTTGAAAGTATAATAGCACCACATTGTGCAGTCAATAAATTATTATATGTATGTTTTTTCTGGCCGGTTTTTCTTAAAAAAATTATTATATAAATTGGTAGTTTTTCTACATTTGTGATTTGATGTAAATGTTTGTA
>NW_019379453.1:1131224-1153559 GCF_000648655.2 Copidosoma floridanum | reverse complement strand
GCACAGCAAGACTTACAATCTTGTATATTTGATTATTTTTTGGTTTTTTATAGGGATTAGAATTCAATGTGTTTTGCACATTATGGAAAATTTGTCCGAGAATAGTAATATTATATTTACTTTTTTTTGCTTTCTTTAAGTTGCCATTTCGTCGATTTGGGGAGTTCAACAGCGATCAGTGCAGATGGTAGTTAGATGGGTGACCATCATGGGTGATGGTCTCCACTATTATTTTGTTCGCTTGTGCTGGTGATTTTTAAAATCAATCAAATGTTTCTTTATCGTTTCGACAATGTAAGTGGGAGGTGTTCAGAAGTTCAGGCCTCATGTCTCTAGACGTAAGACATTTGGTCGAAACTTTGGCAATATACCGACAGCTCCGAGATGTGTTTTTCCTTAGTGGTTTTCCTACCCACAGGACTGATTATCCTGGTAAATGGGGAGCGGCATCTTTTACACCCTTTTCATCCTCATCCCTTTTTAGTCCCAAAGTGCCGAGTGGCCCCAGAAGGACGTAGTGCAATAAAATATATATCTTCCTATATTATATAGTTATAAGCGTGGGGCTTTTAACACTACCCCTCCTTTGCCCCCCGCAGCCCTTCCGCCTCCTCCCGCAACTCGCCCGCAGAATAAGAACAATTCGATTACTGTCAGTGATATTTTAATCCAACACAATTATAGCCGAAGATCCACTGAGCCCCCCTGACCTCCCGCATATTTCTCAAAGCCCCCCCCTCTCTCGCAGCTCCCAACAAAATAAGAGAAAATTCCCTTAATTTCACTATTTTATGGCCCATAGAATACCTCCCTTATTTTTTTGTGAGCCCACCACGCCTCCCCGTACATTTTTAAGTGCCAACCTCAACCCCCCTTTACCACGCCGTGCGACTCCCCTTAATAAGTTACCGATCCAGCTACCCTTGCAATATGAGGGATAATTCTACAGATTTGTAGCAGCTCAGTTTAAAGTCCATCGATAGGCTATTTTATACACAAACTGTACATGAGCTGAAACTAGCTGTAGCTAGCAATCGCAAGTGGCAGCTCCTACGACTCACGGTAAACGATTTCTTTGCTATATATAGTTATCTATTTTTTCACACTGCCCAGGAGGCAAATAGATTGATTTTATACTTATCAACATTGAGTACAAAAATCGGAGATTATAGTTATTACTTAATATAAATATTGATAAGTATACAATCTGAGGCGCGTTGACCTTTTTTTTGTTTGATTAATTTTTTTCTTACATTAAGTTTTAAATAAATACGTGTAATCATGTGACATGATATGATCACACATATTTATTGAAAATCAGGTTGTAAAAAAATAATAGAAACCGTGGTAGTCACCACCAGTAGCCTTATGAAACCACGACGAGACAAACCTCCCTGATGCCCGATTTAAAGAAAAAAAGAACCATTAATAGATATTGTAATTGAATAAGAGTTTATTTATAATTTTATGTATTTGCTTATAATTCTTTTTTTCCTCCAAGAACCTGCCTGTTTCAAACCTATCCCTTTTTATGTATACGAATTAAAAAACAACTATCTAATACGTAAAAGTTATTATTTGTTACATAATTCTAATTTTCATAAGATAAGATTTTAAGTTCAGAATCTTAAAATTCCATTCTTTTAAATTATGGTTTCTCAGTACGCATAGTTAGTATACAAGTAATCACAACAGTAAACCAATTTCGCTGAAAAAAATTTAAAAGATGATCTTATGTAGGGAAACGTTACAAATGGTTGACCTAAATAAAAACTTTCACTGTAATAATTTTTAACAAAATTGTAACATAATACAAATAAACATGTTATATGCTACTACTAAATGATGTTGTTTTAATTTATGTAGTAACTTTTAATTTGTTAATTTTTTTTTTATTTTTAAAAAGTCTTATAACAGAAAGTGTTTAACGGAAATCTCCTTTCAAAATTATTAATTTATATCTAAAATGTATATGTGTATTGCATATATTACGCAAAGTTCTGTCCATTATCTCTAAAGTTTTTTTCGTAATCATAGAAGCTCCATCCCAAATTATCAAATCGTTCTTACGTAATTTCTTTTTTTCAGATTCGAATTCTAAAAACGCAGTCTCAATATTAATTACATCCAGAAGTAAGCGAAAAGTTCTATGACTGGCTATACCTTTTGATAGTAGTACTGACCATGCCATTGACCAATTTTTTCTTAATAAATTAATGTTTTGTGTAATAAGTTTTTTCCTCCTCCAGGACCATCTATAAAATAATTCTTTTTAATGTTTTTACATACAATTTTAAAAATACTTTTTTGTTCATTGTATAGCTGAGCATACATCAAATTGAACATATTTTTACAGAATGCAAGTTCCTCTGCGTTATCATTGTTTTGTAAGTCAATTTTAATCGGTACCAGCAAATTTAATGATTTACGTGACTTCTCTTTAAGTTCAAAAATTGTGTTGATGGCCAGAAGAGCATAGTTTTTTTTACTACAAATAAAATTTTTATAAATTAGTTCTTATACTTATTTCAAATTTTATCATCTTGTACATTCTCTGGTATTAAAAACCATGCAAAAAATTTTCTTAACCGATGAGAAAGCATAGAAGTACTAGCTTTTTGGAAAATATCATCAATCTGTGAATCATACTCGATTCAACCGATGGCAATTGCAGTATCTTTGAATGTTTTATACTTCATATCTTTATATGTTTTTAAATCTTTAAATGAAGTTGCTTCACTTTTTTTATTGAATATTAATTTCCAAAAAAATCTTTCATGATCTTTTGGTAATACTGTATTGAATCTACCTATTGCAGTATTTATCATTTTTCTTGTTTTTTTTTGCCCAAATTTCTAGTCGATAATTAAAAATATAGTTTTCTTAAAAATTAACATACTTTAAAGATGTTGCAAAATTATCAATTTTATCAATATAGTTTTCTTAAAAATTAACATACTTCAAAGATGTTGCAAAATTATCAATTTTATCTAGCCTCAACCAAGCTGTTTGATGCGTCTGCCATTTCTTTATTATTTTTTTAATTTTATTCTTTTCAAAAATTAATTTTTGTTTATTCTCGAGGTGCACAGCAAGACTTACAATCTTGTGGCTCCTACCACAAATTGGATATTCTTGTTATCTTCATGCTACCTCTATGGAGCTTAAATTAAAAAATCTACTTAAATTAAAAAATTAAATCATTCTGATGAAGAAATTCTAGAGGAAATAAAAATCTATGTTGATGGTAGATATTCAAGTAAAAACCCTATCACCCTCTTCATTAATATAGTCGTGTATGTATTTTATGCTCTAAATAAATGCACAATATTCAACGCTTATGTGGCATCTGTGTTTTATTAACGAAATTTTATCATACGGTACAACCATTGAATTGCCAACTGTAATTTTATGTTTATTTTTGGTTATATATACATACATGATTGTCTAAGATATTATTTTTTCTGATATATTTGGCATACCAATTTTTTTCAACGATGTTATATCAGCAAATGGTTTAGAAAAATTTTTAATACATTTCTTATTGGATATATTTAAAGATGGGCTTTGTTTAGTCTGAGGACCGTGAAGCATATGTTTAATAACTAATTTTTGAAGTTTCTTATTATTTAAAGGTATTTTAGCTGATTTAATACCATCAATCTGTTCAGGTAAAATTATTTTGTTGTTAGGATGTAGTGTTATCAGAAAATGTGAATGTCGTAACCCACGTTTTTGAAATTCTACAAAATCAACGTACGGCATTACTTTCCAAAAGAGATTTTTTCGTGTAATGTCATTCAAAATTAAATGCAACTTAGTATTAATTAATCCAATAGTAATCTTAGAAATATCATTAGGAGTAATATTTCAACATCTTTCAACAAAAAATCGGGCCTTTTTAAATGTTAAGGAGATTTGGCCATATTATTTGAAGAAATAAAAAAGGAAAGCCCTGGCTGTTCGTTTGTAGGTAAGTTATGATTTGTAATTTTGTGTTTTCCAATGAATTATGTCCATGTAATCAACAATTAAAGTAACATCTCGTAAGAGTCTGTGTTAAAGTGATTCCTACGGCTAAGAAAATGATTCATGATTATTATGAAAATTATATGACTGATTCCTTATAATGTCCTGGGTACGACTGAATTTTTTCAAATATTTTGACCGTACAGTTTTGTAAACACAAGGCTGAAATCAAATGCAGTGCAATGGAGTGTGCAGGATGTAATCGTCACCATAAGCTAATGTGTTAAGTCCATCCTGCTGCACAATAGGTCTATGTAGCAGCAAGATAGGCTTAACACATCAGCTTATGGGGACGATTCTATGCCGCATGCTCTATTGCGCTCCTTGTGACGGCAGCCTAATAGTTGAAAATTAGGAATGGTAATATAGGCTCTCATATGAATACTGTTAAATTTAATCTTTATCACTAACACCTTTTAAACGCGATTCACCAATCATACGAGATTTGGCATGTGTGTAGCGAAAGTTATAACAAGCACACAGAAAAAAAATGAATATAGTTTGAATGGTGTTTATGTAGAATCACTTCTATTAACACGAAGTTATGTTCTACATTCACATTCGGTAAATGTGACAACGTCTTAACTCTCAAACGCAGCGAGAATTCTGTCCCCGTGTGGTGGTTAACCTAGCAATTGCTTTTGCTAGCTAAGTGCGACGTTGTTACGTTTCCATTGTTTGTTTTCTGTGATAGTCGATTCAGTAATGATTGATGCGATGTCACTGAATGTCACTAGACAGAAGCTTGCTTTTATGCTAGTAGTGTATTGGTAATAAAATTTGTATCATTTTCCACTAAATCTACGTGCTATTGTATCTAGAATACTATATATTTATTTTAGCTATTTTATCCATTTTTTACAGCTAACTACTATAAAGTCACCCGGTTTCTGGAAGATGATAACCTCAGCTTTACGGTACGAATTTTTTTTTGCGTTTGCATTCCATTTTAATAGTTCAATTGATCGACAACAGTTTGTGTCAGGTCTTCGGCCATTAGAGGCTGTGTTAAACGAGCTTGACAATGCTAACTTTGAATTGAATTCGTGATTTTGACTGCAAACCCACATAAACAAGGATATCGTTGGATTCAGCACGATTTAAATTTTAAAAATGTATCATTTAAAGTTCTTGTACATTCCGTGATAGAGCCTCCGAGATAATATAATCTTCATGTTTATCCTTTTTTTAAAGTGATAAAAAAAATTTAATTCGTTTTAGATTACCAAGAAAAGTATATATTAACATGATCTCAGAATCTTTTACTAGTACTCTCGAACCTCCTAAATAGATTTTGGGGTACTGTAAATCAGTACAAGTATAGTACAACAATTTTAAAATATAACGTCATGCAAATAAAATCTAATTTTTACTTGCATAATTCTAATATTTGTATAGATTTCTATAGATATTTAAATGGTATTTAAGTGTGATTTAATTATCATTTTAATCTCATGTTAAAGACTACTCTGGTGTCTCTCTTTTGAACTAAAAACAATTTTCTATGACTTGCGTTTAATATTGATTTAGTTATTTTCAGTCTTGTCTAATATAACTTTATTAATTAATGATTCGGTTATGATTTTTAAAACTCATATATTTACCATTACTTTAAAAATGAAGTTATAATATGAACTACAAATTTAAAAAGATACATCACGATTTTCCAAACTTCATTGACATAAAAAAAAGAATTATTGAACCAACAAGCATTGGTATTGAGTAACATAACAGTTTGATCTGTTGTTAAATAAAAACAACTGACTGTTATTACAGCAAGCATCAGCAATAACTAACCTAACTGGTGAACAGCATTGTTTGGTAGCAAAATAATCGATAGGTGATCAAGCATCACACTTATGTAACAAACTTTAGTTCAGCATTGTTTACAATAATTAAAAATTAATTACTAGCCAAGCCAGTCTTGCTAGCAAGTAACCCAGATATTTATTAATTTTGTAAGATAAAAAAAAAACTAGTATGGGACTTGATACCCCCGACAGATGTGAAACATTAAATATCTTATTGAACTCGGTGGAATTTGTTTCGCAATGATGAAAATTGTTGTTTTCGTCGGATGAGTGCCGTCCTCTCCGGGGCTATTTTGTGGCTCGAAGGACCTGCGAAGACCTTAAGAATTCACAAATATGTACTTTTATCAGTGAGTATTATAGATTAGGAAAAAGCAAATATTAAAATATTTATGTTTTTTTATTCGTTAATATTGTAATAATGAGAACAAAAAAGAATAATAATACAACGTGAGGATTATCTAGACTACCTACTTACACACAGGTACATAATATGTTTAACAATATGTTCATGTATATTACTTTCTGTGTCTCTCTGTTTCTTTTCGGATACCTGCACGTAGTTGATCACGTGCGCGAATTTCGTTTGATTGGCTCATTACTAAAGGTGGGTTAAAATTGAGTCTGGATAAACACAATTGCAAGTCCCCGAAAAAATTTTGCATTATGGTCAAATATTCATATTTTAAAATAATCCTGTTTACGAAGAAAAAATTTCTAAGAAATAATGAAAAAATAATAATAATTCTAATATTAATTTATCATTTTTTATAAGCACAAAGTATTAAGAATAGCAATAAAAAATGCCTACCTGCATGAGTACTATAAAAGGAGAGCAAACGCGATAGCAGACGATCAATGGCTCTTTCTATCTCACTTATTCTCAAAGGTACTGCCAAAAAGCCTTTTAAATTTTTTTTCCTCAACATATTGCGCTTGTCGGAACAAAATTAGAAGTTTTTACTGATAGAAAATTTTTCGCCTTACACTCTGGTATTTTTTTTTTGTATATCAAACCGCTACACGATATAAGCAAAATAAACTTTAAAACACGATTTTAACATAATAAGACCTCTGAAAAATAATTATAACTAGTTCATTTTAAATCAGTGGGCTAAATTACATGGAATATAAAAAAAGGCCTTATTATCGTTCGATTTCCGTATTCAGAAATTTCTCAGTTGGCATCCAGAAGTACTAAAAACAGAAATCAGATCGGCGTGCTGCGTAGCACAATCGATGAGATTCCTGACTACAAATCTGACGAATGTGGGTTCGATTCTCAAAGTCAGTAAAATTGGAAAATTTTTTTAAACATACGTTATACATATTACATACACATATATTACATACAATATCTTACTAATATATAAAGCAGAAGTGCTAAAACCGTTGTAATCGCTAACCGCGAAAATTACTGAACCGATTTTGTTGAAATTTTGCACACTGATTTATGATACTTCCTAGATGGTTTTAGTATAGTTTTTATCTTAAAAAATTTAATAACAATAGCAATAAATGAGCTCAAAGTTTTGCAAAAATATGCCAGCTTTTCACTTTAGTTCAGTAAAATCCGCTAGGTGGCGTCGACATAAAATCGTAGCTATCTGCAACATAATTAAATAAGTGTGGTTATAATAGGCTAAAGCGTCTCCATAGTGTCGTAGTCGAGTATCGGCAACTCAACGAGCTGTATAGAGAATGCTGATAATAGTCTTGCAGCTGGGTATCCCGGTTACGGACGACACTCTTCTCTAAGGGGGAAGGGACCTAGGTGTCCATTCACCCTGAATCTCTACGAGTGCGATCAAAAAAAAAAAAAAAAAATTCCAACCGATGCCATATCTGCCACAATACCAGGAGACATATCTAGCCAGAGCACAATCTGGTTCAACTCATCAGAGTTGTGAGGGAGTAGTCCCACCATCCCACAGTGCAGACCCCTGGTGCAGTTAGAGAATTTGTGGCTACAAATGTAAGCAAAGGAAAACAGCTCTGAGCTCTGAGGGGCATTGGCAGCCACAATGGCTACCTTCTTGGTCGTCGCGTCCCCAATGCGCTTACCCACATGTTCCCGTCTAACGATGAGCGGTTGGTTATCCGGGGAACGACCCGAGACGAGATATTCTTTGGTCAGCAGCGTACCTTCCTCCATCACAGTCTCCGTACATCGAGACTCCCAGGGTAAGAATCAAGCAACCGTAGCCAGCTCTTCATCATCAGGAATAAGAATAGCCTGGAAGTTTCTCCACTGGCGCGTTTTAGGGCCATTATAAGTATTTACGTTCCCTACTTAACCATCAATTTCATCGGTTCTTTTTAGGATCCACCTAAGTGAAAACTACCTTGCCAACAAATATATTTTTATTACCATTTCCGGAAGTGATTGGTCGACTAAAAGACTATATTAACTAAAGACGGGCACTATTAAACCAAGTCAGCCATTCACTAGCAGACGTCTCCTGTGGAATTGTTCTTCGCAAGGCTGGAAAACCCAGTAACATACGACCCTATACTAACCTCTCGACTCTAAGCATTCAACCAGGAATCACTGATCCTCTCCAATGTCTGCGTTGGGCAAACCTATAACAGCTATGTAGGAAAAAAAACTTGAGCCAACGGGACAGCCTCCACTGGACAAGTATCACTAACCAATCTCCCCATCTAAGATCACCAAAACAACTGAATCTGTAACTAAAAAAGGTGCTTTAGACACCAACGTCTTCGACGTTATACCGGGAGACGTTGGGAAAGAGCACTACAACTAGCCCCAAAGCTTCGGACTTTGTAATTTTTCTCCCAATCAGTCTGGGTCTTCAACAGCAAGCCAGAGAAGATCACCCTGAGGTATCCAGGCAGTCACAATCGCTGTTAACTGCAGTCAAGAAAGAGTTAACTAGAGAAGCTCACTGGTCTTTTTTAGGGCTATCGGACATCGAACTACCTTGCCAACAAATATATTAGAACTTAACAAAGTTGACAGAAAACACACTTTAGGGGTCACACAAATTTTAAGCATGCCAAAAGTCGCTAGAGGGTGAATCGGAAGAAAAACTTCAAGTGTATCTAATAAATACAATTTTACTTAGGCGTCAAGAAACTGACGCAGAAAATTTATCGAAATTGAAACAGCAGCGTCAAAATTGACAACTAAAGAGTCACTCTGTATTAGGTACAGAGGTTTGGGAGCAATGATAAAATATCTTCAGCCCCTTGACACACGACCTTTGTTTTCTTTGACTACGTTCGTATCTGTCAAACTACGTGTGTACGTGTGTATATATAAGCATTATAGTTCTATAATCTATAGCTATACTTACTGCATGCCCGAACAGTAAGAGAAAAGATGGGGAATCCCTTGGCCGTGTTCTTCTATTCCTTTTACTTACTTGTTCGCACACTTGTCCTTTACAGCATACGAAGTATGCAACGTCTATGGGTGATTCTGCTGTAACTTGCTCAGATCATGTCCGGTACTTATACTCACGTGCCGTAATGAAATCCAAAACTTTATAAATGTCAAATTGTGTTGAACGTTGTCAACTTTACTTGACATATTATCTTATACCAATATATTGATCCCTTCATTCAGATAATCAATCATTTAGAGTCAAATTTTCTATTTTGACCCATGTCCGCAACTCAATTTCACTCATGAAAGCTTTTACCGGTAAACAATAAGGCTTATATGCCACTTGTGCGTGTAAGCATTATATACTCTAGCTATTAGTGATTAGATTAGTACCTTAGTCACACCAAAAATCGACGAAGACGAGTGAGTTTTCACTGTATACATTTTGTCAGCATATTTGCACCATAATCGTGGTTTTAACAAGAATCAGTTCAAAGTAGTAAAATTTTGGATTGGAAATGCTAACCAATGATCACTTTTCAAAGTATAAGACTAAAATTAATAAATCCTTACGACAGTAGTACCTGAAGTTGTTACCTCTCGAATAGTCAAGCTTTTTTTTTGCGTATTTCGCGCGTACAAACATTTCATTCCGTTTCGACCCCCGTGGAACAACCACTCGGTGTGCGTGTGCAGGTACGCAAACTACAGTTTCTTATTGCATTTGAGGCCAAGAAATAAAGTATGGGCGGACAAGTCATTGTAATACGTCTATAAGTCGAACGAGCACTACAAATATTCACAACTTTTTTTATTTTAGAGCAATCAATCTTAGCTAAACATTTTTTTTAATACCGTTGGGCTAAAAAACGAAACATATGTTTCGGCGTTTCGTCCAATCGGCCTTTTTTCGCGACATAAATGCAAAAACGGTGGTGCTGCTTCCAACGTTGGTAGCCCACTGGTATACTCCATTAGGTGGCTTTATCTGGGCCCAAATAAAAGCAAAAACATAGTCCTAATGATTCAAATAAAAATCTTTGAATTTTATGCCCCGAATGAAAAGTTATAGTGATTTGATGAAAAAAACTGAATTTTAGCCAAAATCACATTATTAGCGATATTTACGTTCTAATTAAAACAGGTGTAACTTTTGAATGAAGGCACAAAATCAAACAAAATTTTTTTTAATCAATAGGTCTTGACCCCAGCTTTCATTGGAGCTCATTAAAAACACTGAAACTGTTAAAGGAGCTTAGCTACACGTGCTAGAGAGTGACAGAATTTTACGAAAACAGATGAACGCTGACTTTTCTAAAAATTTGTATAACTTTTGACCAGCAAATTTTATAGTTGCATCGCTTCAACTATTTATTACTGATGTTGTGTACAGTAGAAATACCATGAAAAAACTTTTAACCAACGTCTTTTTAAAAAAATTTTCTAGTCGATCTGAGCAAGTTACGGCAGAATCACCTATGTATATTTTTTGTAACGCTTTTTCGTTACGGTCATCATGCATCACTCACGTTTACTTATCATGCTCACGCGCGCCTATACTTGGAGCGAGATTTGGTATAGATAGTGTACTGGCTGTAGTTTAGCAGTACAACTACGAGTTGGTGATCGTGCTTTTCTACTTTTGTGAGACTGAGTCTCACAGAAAGTGGAATGCCTATACCAATGTGTGGGACGATTTCTACACCCTTAATGTTGGAGCGCACCTCTACCTCTGTTTAGGAAAGTGAATGACTAGCATACTTACGCACTTTATACGTATATTGAATACGCACATTTTTGGAGCAATGTTGTAAATATTGAATTCACGGAAAGTTACAGGTATCAAACAAAGATATTTTGTTTTAAAAAAAAGTAACATAAATAAATGCGATGATATTACGTATAAACTATACTAGTTAAAAACATAAAGCATTAAACTTAATTTTTCGAACAGTAAAAAGGATCTGAATGCGATTTTTTGTGTTCGCTTTATTTAGAGCGTCAACATACGTTGTGGCCTAAGTTTTAAATACATTTTTTCGAATATGTTTTTTTTATAAATAATATGCATTTTGAAATAGCATTAAAAATAGATAATAAATACTTAATTTACAATGAGATAAATAATGACAAAAGTAAGTTCACTTCTGCAATTAAGGGGTTTTTAGGATCTCTGAGACTGACTATGACGACGGCAACGGTCTGTGAGGTACCTGGTACCCAGGATGGATGGTATCCCTGTCGTCTTCTGAACTTTAATTGGTATTTGTAATATAATTAGACGAAACTTGTTACTCGGGGGTTTGTAGGGTCGCTGTGCCCGACTATCACGACGACAACGGTCTCCGAGGTACCTAAAGCCTAGGCTGGATAGTATTTTTATCATTTCTTAGTTAAATACAAGTGTTATTGAAAAAGATAGTTGATTTTATGGTATTTCTCCATTAAATAATATAATTTATAGGTTACAACGTTTTTACTTATATTTCAATTGAAGAATCAAAGTTCGATGTAGTAATTATTGTAATTTTTTGTTCTTACTATGCCCTTACGCATAAAATGTTTATACAACAACAGTTTTGTTAAGTATCTAGCCATTTTTACTCGTCAAATGATTATTTATAAGATTTAAAAAAAAGTTCATTCGTAAATAGGATTTTATTGATTTTCTGATTTATAAGTTGTATTAATTTTTCACAATGTTGATTCATAATATCGATTATATAGGTATACAACAACAATTGTCATTCCTTAGCAACACCTAACTCCATCATGTATGTATCTATTAATACTTGAGAATTTTTCATAAGAATTGAAGTATTTACTACTATAATATCAGCTCTTTATTGCAATAAATGTTTGATGTTTCGTTTGAAACTGTATAAAAAAAATTATTTTTAAGTTAGGTACCTGGTTTTCCAGGGAATGAATTTCTTATATATAGTGTGAATAACAGAATGTCTGTCACTTTTGAATGTGAGTCCACGTGCTGAAAATAACAGAATATTTGCCTGCCAAAAAATTCGGTGGCTCTCCCAGTGAGGTGGTGTCGCTGCTGCTCCACGTCCAACGCAAGAGAGTACCTCTTTTAAACAGCGGGAGAGTCCCTCTCCGTCTTTTTAGATCCAAAAATTGTTTGCTGGGCAAGGTAAAGTTGATTATAAGAATCCAAACTGTTTATGAGTAGTCTTACTGAAATATAAAGCAAAGTCGCTAGAACCGTTGTAATCGCTAACCGTGAAAACTACTCAACCGATTTTGCTGAAGTTTTGTATACTGATTCTTGACACTTCCTAGACGGTTTTCTTATAGTTTTTATCTTGAAAGAATTTATAACAATAGCAATAAATAAGCTCAAAGTTTTACAAAAGTACGCTGGCTTTTCACTTTGTTTCAGTATGATCCGTTAGGTGGCGTGAAAGTGAAATCGAAGCTACCTGCAATAAAAGTAAGTGAGTCTGGTTATAATACCCCTGAGCAAATTGCTGAATATCACGGTTGTTCATCGGTGATGCATCAATAATAGAGTTGTGAGTCGTGCAGCTGGGCATCTTTGTTGCTGACAGTACTTCTCCAATGGACGATTGACCTATGTCGGATTCTGTCACGAACCACCAAGATAAATGAGTGCCCCAAATAAAAGACGTCCTGAACGCCAACGTCCCTGATGCAATACCAAGAGACGTCTAGACAGAGAAGAATCTGCTCTAACAATGTAAGGTTTCGTGGTCGTTCTTCCAACCGAGTTGGTGCTACCAGAGCAGATTTTGCTACAGCAGCTAGCCAGGGAAAACAAGCCTAATGTGTTAGGGCAGCCACATCAGCTAAAAGTTTTATCTACCTTTTTCTCAGTGGTTCGTTCCAACAGTATACCCATGGAGGAGGTATTCTCCAGGCCCACTTCCCCGACCAGCGGGGAACGGTTAGTTATCCAAGGCACGACCCGAATATAAGATATTCTTTGACCAGCGGCGTACTTCTTTACAGTACAATCTCCACACGCAAAGACTCCTAAGTTAAGAGTCAAGCTACCTGCAGCTGGTTTCTCAATCATTGAGGATCATAATAAGGAATGACTGAAAGTATTAGCACTGGCCCTTTTGAGGGCCACCATAAGTATTTACGTTCCCTAATTAACCATTCTTTTTAAAGCTATCTAACGTTATACTACCTTCCCAACAAATACATTTTTACTGCCATTTCTGGCAACGATTTGTCTATCAATAGACTTGATAAAGCCGGTCACTATTAAACCAAGCCAGTCATTCACTGGCAAACGTCAGAAGTGGCTATCGACAACCCTATATTACCCTCTCGACTATAAGCATTTAACCAGGAATCACCGATCCTCTTCAAGGTCTACGCTGGGTGAACTTAACAGTGAATCAATAAAGAAAAAATAAACTTGAGCAAATGGATCAGTCTCCAATAGGCAAGCATCATGAACCAATATCCCTATCTTAAATTATCACAACGGCTGAGCTCTGCAAAAAAACAAGGAGCTTTAGACATCACTGTCTCCAGCGTAACACTAGGAAACGTTGGGAAAGAGCTCTACAACTAGCTCCAACGCTTTGTAGTTTTCTTACCAATCAGTCTGGTGCTATAACAGCAGGCCAGAGAAGATTACCCTGAGATATACAGGCAGTCATGTTAAAAATTTCAGTCAAGAAAGAGTTTAGAGCTCACCATTTCTTTTTAAGGTCATCAAACGTCGAACTGCCTGACCAACAAATGTATTACAACTTAATAAAGTTAACAAAAAGCAGCCCTTAGGGTTCACAAAAGTTTTAACAATGTTTATACTCGCAAGAAGGTGAATTGGAAAGAAAACCTTAAATGCTTCGAATGAATACAACTTTAGACGTCAAGAAACTAATGTAGAACATTTTCGAAATGACAGCTCCAAAACCGACGAATAATAATCTCTTTCGTGATAGATCAGCTTTCCATTATAAAAAAACCCTGACAGTTATCACTAAAATCTTTTAGCTTTTTAAATACATAGAATAATTATTTGTATTCATTGTGGCGAGAGATGAGGCTCCAGGAGTTTTTTGCTCTAGTAAAAAAATTTTGGGCTTAAAAAAAAAAAATTTTTTTAATGATATATTTTTTGTCAGTTCTAAATCTTAACAGTTTCAACAAATAGCTCTTTCCATTAATTATAATGTGAGAAAGTGCAAATCAATGGCCCTTAAGGGTCAACAATTATTTTATAGCTTAAGGAGCACACGGTACTTTCCAGCATCGTTTTATTTTGCTTTTACTTTTTACAGCTTCTTATTTGATCAAATTAACTACATGAATTTCGAACAAAAATGTTTTTAATTCGTAGTTTTTTGTTCCGAGAAGTGTTAAGAATAGATGTCAAATTTTTAGCTTAAAACGTTTTGCATTACGTGTCAACACACTACTGTGTTCCATTTAGTGAGTCTTGGAGAAAGCCAAGACGGGAAGGGGGGTTGCTAGTGTTTCACATATATCATTAATTTTTTTGGTGAACAATTATTATCAATAAGTATTTCAACTTTTTTCTTATAGTGTCAATGATTATAAAAATTAATTAATAGATAAGCAATCATTGATAACGCTTCATGAACTGTTTTTCAGAATTGTTTCACAAAAACAGTTTATTATTTGGCAACCAAGTATCGGCAATAATTAACGTGATTGTTTAGCAGTATTACTTTATAAAAAAATATTTGAGTTAGCAAGTATTGGTGAGGAGTAAACTAACTGTACATTTTTAGTGCGTTTTAATGAAAATAGTCATTTTTGTCACAAAAACGCCATAGTCACTAGAGGTACTTCTTGGCACGAAGGACCAGTATTACCCTGTAAGAGTAGTTCTGTAGCCCTGATTAAATGATTCTTCTATCTTGGACACTATTTTTTGTACTAAGAGCGCGGTATACGCTCAAATCTCACAAAAACGCCTCAAGGTAGAAAATAATAATGTTTTAGGCAAGCAAGCAACCAACGTCAATAATAATTTTTTTTTCTTAAATGTATCAATTAATAAAATAATTTATCTGTATGCTTAGTAATAAATACTTGTACAAATTTTTTTTCATTTCCACGTGAAATATCAGATTGGCATTTTTACATTTACTTTATTATTTTACTATATACTTATCCCTAAACTATTACCTATAATTCGAATAAAATTCATATCGACGAACTACCACTGATTTTTGCTATTACAGTATGCCTGTAGAATGTCTCTTATCTAAATCGTAGTACATGGAGTGCCAGCGTAAGGTACACTCAATGTGGTGCTAGCTTTATGTCTTCTGAGAAGATATTTTTCGCTGGATCGATCGACCCTGGACTAAGGTAATGAGCCGATTCCTCGATACTGACCTGAATGTCGATAATATTAAAATAAAAAATTTAAAAAATGCGTACTTGTGTTCATCGCAAAAAAAAATTTTTTTTAAATACCTTACTGGATAGTAAATAAATCACTTTTCTAATACAAATCTTCTAGTGAAATTTCAACTAAAATATAATTTTTCCCGTTTTCGTTCCTGGTTTTGTTGACAATGAGCAGAGAGAAAAGAGTAAAGAAGTAAAAGAAGTAAAATTGTTTTTATTCAATAAAAATGACGATCGACATTTTGGTCCTGCTAATGTATCGTAGAGCGAATGAGTATATACGTTTTGTAGATGACGTCTTCGTCTTTAATGTGCTACGTGGAAAATGGAATTTAATGAGACAATTAGGCGATGAATTTGTGATAAAAATAAATAGTCGCCTGGAAGTACATGAGGTTACGCGGGTAGCAGACATACTGACTAACAGTGTCGGGAGGTTTGAAAAACTTAAAATTCGTATGAGTTGAAGTTTCTACCCGTTATTATTTGTAAAAAGGAGTATGTTATTAGAAAAATACTGTTATAGTAACTTTGAGTCTTATAGGATTTTTATAACATACAGGTACAGAACACTATAGTTTATACTAAGTACAGCCTAAAGGCGAAATACAAACAAGATGTATACACAGTCACTGCTATACTACTGACTGACACACTGCTGTACCTGTCTACACTGGACTGATCAAAACAGAAATTCTTTTTTTATAAAAAGTAAAACTGTACACAAAATATCATTTTTTCCACTTTATATTTAATTAAAAATAGACTAATAATTTCTAGACACATATGTTTGTTGAAAAATGAAACTTGATTTTTTTTTTGTATGTGACCTCAGTAACAGTCACAAAAGCCCCCTTAAGTAGCCTGGGATCAGAACAAAAAATGAAGTTTCTCTCAAGTTTTTCTGCAGAAATTATTTTAGTCTAGTGCTCACTGTAATACCCCAAATTTGCCGCAAAATCCTCTGTACACTCTATTTTCAAAGTTAACCATTACCAAAATGAAACCGTTTTTTTCGGTTCCTTCATAATATTTCTTTTCAGGTAAACTTTTCGATACATATTCCAATAAAGTTTCTTGTGGAGGCATAATCTATATACAAAGTGAGACCTGTTTCGGTATCTTAAGTGCCTTCGTTAACCTGCAAATCACTTTGAAAGTTGCAAAAGCACGTTTTTTTCAACATTTAATATCTCAATAACAAAAATACCCAAGACTTTGATATTCAAAGAAAATGTTGCTTGCATTATATAAATAAGTGTACTAAATTTAAAAACGATCGCTTTTCAACTTTCAGAGTTATTAATACTTACATTTTTTTTCGAAGCTTAAGTAGATAATGCATGCAAGTTTATCTGATCAGTCAATTTTGATCCGACTAGTCTCAAAAATTTGAGAAACTATTTGAATATAACATCCTGATGTAGTGAAAAACAAAGTTTTAACTAGTTTTACAACCATTTGTTTAACAATTATGGTTTCTTACATGCGTATAAAACTATAGAACTTTTTCAAAAATAAATACTGATGATTCTCGTTGATATAACTTTATAGCTGGTATTTTTTACATATTAAAAAAAAAGTTGTTCTAGCATGCAAAAAAGCTAAGATAATTTTTTTTTGACAGTGTGAGAGCTGAGCGTGCTGGCAGGCAGAAGCGTCAGTGGCGGAAGGAGAAAAAAGCAGCTCTGGATAAACTTGCCTTGAGCGCTTCAAATCGGACACACTTTTGAAATATGCAGTATCTTGGCTTCTATTCAACCAAAAAATTTCTTTTGTACTTATTTTGGGATAGCTCAATGAGAAAATTATAATGTAATGATTTTTTTTTTTTTTTTTTAAAAAAAATTTTTCATAAACAATGTCATATTTATCTTTGTCTTCTTGTAAAAGATTTTTTTGGGTCTTACAGAGTAAAATTATTGTTACTGTAACGCATTATGGAAAATAAACAGTAATATGGTTAAAAATATTATCTATGCAGTTTGTTCAACTGAAAATTTTTTTTTTATATTTGCAGAATAAATCAGTCTATTTTTATTGCAAAACAAATTGATTCAAAAACAATTTTTTGTATGCTCTTAAATTTTTTATTTAATTGCTTTCAACATTATTGTACTTCGCTAGGAACTTACCATCCACTGAGTTAACCACTGCTAAAAACTGTTATCGAGTACATTATCAGATCTAATAGTGGCTTGGTAACAACTCAAACCCTTTATGATGGGGTTTGAAAAATCATAACATGGACTGCAGCAAACATTTTGTATAAATAAACTTGTACCAGACAACGTTCTGAAATAAATTTGGTGCACGTGTGCAGTAAATTGCAAAAGCAGTTGTAGCTGTGCTAAGCAAGGAATAAGATGTTCGTAGTTTTGTTTAAACTGCTGATGACAAAACTATTTAAATAGTGACTAACCAGCCGTCAATGACATTGACATAGGTGAAATTAAAGATGAAGTTAAATGAGATAATGATTAGCGATCATCAAAAACCAGTAAACAGTGGGTGCTTGGGTGGTATCGCAGTTTGAAGTTATAAAACAACTTCCTACTGCCTACGCTGATTACATCTCCAACGTCACGCTCACATTTGTCACATACGCTTGCACACTTATTCCTAGTCGATATTGAATACCCAAAATATAATTATATCTAAAATTTAAAAATAGTCATCCTGCAGTACCACTTTCTTTAATAGGGTAGTATTACATGCCAGTAAATATCCCTTCAAGACGTTCATCACACATGCACTGTTAAGTCTAAATAGTAAAAATTAAAGGTAGGAATAAGAATATCTTGAAACTATTTTGAAAAGTGAAAACTTGGATTTCCTTTTTCAAAAATTGTAAAAACGTAAAATTATTTTTTTTTTAAATAGGAATCAGCTCAAATCTAATATGTACAGGCAAGAGAGATGTAACGTAAAGGATCAATATTTTTAGAAATAATTTTTTTCAATGGACATTTTACAGTCTAAAGAAAAAAATGGATATAACACTTTTTTTTGTAATATCCATTGCAAGTGTCCAAGCATTTATACACAAGATTTTAAGTTTAGATCTGTAATTTGGACGGCTAGAGTACTCGACATGCTAACAGTTCACAGAACTTGCAGTATCTTTAGACGGTAATTTGATTTATTGTTAGTAAATACTGTAAGCAATGCAGGAAACTGAGATACCTAAGTAAAATTAGATGTTAATTTAAAATCTTCATAGAATGAACTAAATTTCACACAAAAAGTTTTGTTTTATTGTCCTAAAATCTTTACTTACTATGCAATTCTTTACTATGTTTTCACTTGTAATATTTTAATTTTAATAATTTAGACAATGATAGTTATATTTACCATTTGCGAAGAACATTTTTACGTTGCAACTTTGTTTTTTTGAAAAAAGAAACTGATGTCAAAAAGCCTACTTTCGCAGCTTATAAAATTCCTTACTTTACGTAAATTTACTTTAGTGAATGGCGCTTCCGCTGAGTTTCGATTCCCTTATATATAAGACTTCTACACATAAACGACGAATGGTTTATTTAGTTCGTTACTCTGCAAAAACCTTGATTCATGTATGATCCACTTCTTTTTAACAAAAAATAAGGTATTTCATATTTAATAACATATTTAAAAACGAGAATTTTGGCTATTGCTCTTTTGAAAATGAAAAATTTGCAATTTTACTCTTTTAAGAAAAGGAAATTCAGGCTCTTCTTTTGAAAAGAAGCATTTCGGCTTTTTCCTCTTTTCATAAAAGTAATTATACGTTTTCACTCTTTTCAAAGGAGGAATTCCAAATTTCCTGTTTCCAAAATAGGAATTTCGGTTTTTTCCTAATTTGAAAAGAATAATCTTACGTTTTTACCATTTTCAAAATAGAAAATCAAAGTTTCTTTTATTAAAAATAGTGATTTCGGTTTTTTACCTTTTTTTAAAAAGAGTAAATTTTTAAAACTACTTTTCTTGAATAGTAATTTCGAGATTTTCCTATTTTCAGAATAGTAGTTTCAAAACATTCCTATTCCTACCCTCTATTTTTACTATTTAGTTTTAATAGTGTAGGTTTTTTAGACAAGAATTATTTACATCACACATATATTCGAAATAGCATAAAAAATACCCAAGAAAAATTGCAGATCTCTTAACTGTACCCTTTTTTATAGGTTCAATTTTAAAAAATCTCCATTTAACATGTAACCTTATCAAAAAATCGCGTAAAATTGCATTTAAATCTTCCAAGTACTGTGCAGCGTCGATTGCAGCAATAGGTGCAGTAGAGCTATCGAAGATGAAAAGCCCTTTTTACTGAATGAGGAAGCACTCAATAACAACGCAACACTGAGGCAATACTTTGTTACAGCCGTATTCGGCGCTACACTAGACGAGTCACGACACAAGATACATTTGAATATTTACTGCCTTTTTATTCATCAAGCGGCACACCACAAATGCGAAGATCTCTGCATCATGGCTTGCTGTTACCACCGAAACTTATTATGTATTAGTATTATTTACCTAATATCTTGCGATAGGGAACTTGGGCTGACTCTATATTGCATTAAAGTAGGGTAATTAGGGACGACTACTTTCATGCAACGCTACGCACAGCACCAACACTAGATATGTTCACCTACCAGGATATAGTTCTGGTTGAGTGCTCCTTGATGCTTCCGGCAATGCTACCAGCGTCGAGGGTACCAGGGAACCTGGGTGACCGCGTAAGGGCTTGCTCGTGTGTGTGTGGCACTGAGTGCTCGGCTTTGCGGCGTCACAGTAACTAGGCAGACGAGAGTCTGCTGATGCCATGCCGTGTTGCTCCGGTGCTAGCCTTGCAGTGACCTCAAGTGTCTGTCCTTGTCTCACATCACTGTGTAGGTACACCGTATGCTATGCGGCCCATCACACACTATCAGCCAACACAGCACTACAGTTTGTCCACCATTACTATATTCTTCTCCCGGAACATGGACATACTAATAGCTGCCATTCACAGATTGATTCCCTCGATATTACACATATACACACACACACACACACAAACACACATCTCCAGGGTACGGGTAGGAAGCACAGAAGGGGAGTCAGACCGAGCTCTATAGTTACTCTTAATGCTGTGACCTCCGGGCCTGGTATCAGGATTCCATACGCTACAGCAAGCCACATGCAGGAGAGAGAGAGCTACCTATGAGACTCTCGCCATTTTTTATCGGTAACAAGGGTTCCGTGACGTGTTCGGATGTATTTCCAATTCGCCACTTCACAAGACATAGGAAAGCTGCTCTGCTGAAATATACTAATTTCGAAATTTTTGAAAAAATCAATTAACTAAAGAAGTTAGTTCATTAAATTAATTATTAATTTATTAATGTAATTTATAATATTCATAACTCATTCAAATCAATGAATAAACAGTAAATGAATCTGACATTAAAAACAAGTCATAAACAACAAAATAAGAGGAAGTAATCGAACACCCTCTGTTGGAACCGCTTATAGTAGAGTGGGTCAAGGCCTCGGCTAGTATGCAAGAGGTCAGGGGCCTAAATCTATTTTTAAACTGTTTTGAGAACGAAGTTCTTTATGTCGCGTATTGAAGGGGGGGGGGGGGCTGGAATTTTAAAAACGACAGATTTGATGAAACGAAAGTGGCTTACAGGAAGTCTCTTCCTCCCAAGTTTCCCTCTTACCCTGTCGCCCTCACCATCAGTTCCCTAAACACTTCCCCTCACCCCACCATATATCTTCCAACCGTGCCGCGCTACTCTTCTGCACACCTTTGCCCACCATTCCCCTTCACACTCCCAAGCAATTAATTTTTAAACGAATTTTAATTTTATTTCCCCACAGTAATTTTTATTTAACTTAAAAATTTTTTTTTCTACAAGTCTCGTCTCTTCCAATGACCCTCGACCTTCTGCATACGAGTCGAATCCCTTACCCACTCTGCTACGAGCGCTGCCGTCTATAAAATTTCGGTTTTTTGTACTTATCGTGTGGTTCGTAACTTATTTTTCATTTTCATATGCATTCAGTGATAATACATTCAGTTAATGAAAAATTATTTATTTGTTTTCTAAATAATGAATTAAAAAAAACAAAAAATTTAATTAGCATGAATATGGTCACGTAGATTAAATCGAATAAGGCGCGTTATTACGCATTAAATATTTGTATTTTATGCATTTGATGCATAAAATATCGACCAATTTTTTTTAAACCTGACGTTTTTTTTGGCATTAAAATAATGCTAATAATTACCGTTATAAATAAATTATGTTTGACCCTTGTCCGGACCACTGTCTTGGCCAGTATTTGAATTGCCCGAATATGGTTATGTTGATTAAATCGAATAAGGCGCGTTAGTACGCATTAAATATTTGTATTTTATGCATTTAATGCATAAAATACCGACCGATTTTTTTTAAACCTGACGTTTTTTTGGCATTAAAATAATGCTAATAATTCCTGTTATAAGTAAGTTATTCGATTCATAAATGAATTGTTAAAATAAACATCTACAATAGAGTTGCAGAACGTATTAATGGTTTTTCAGGGTGCTTATTTTTAATTCGACAAACTTAATATGTTACAATGTCACATAATTATATAAATATAGTAATTTATTAAATTAATAATAGATAAATTATGTAAGATCATTACATATGTTTATTTTGCGTTAAATATCATTTTAATGGTTTTTAAGGGCGCTTATTTTGCATTTGATAAACAAATAATGGAAAAATGTCACTAAATAATTAT
>NW_019379453.1:1105551-1116667 GCF_000648655.2 Copidosoma floridanum | reverse complement strand
AAAAAAAATTAAAAAAACAAAAATTAAATGAAATGAAAAATAGAAATGAATTTAAAAAAAAATGAAAAATAAAAATTTTAAAAACAAATAAAAAAAAAATGAAATAAAGGAAACTATAAAAAATGAAAATGTTAGAAGAAACAAACCAGGGGATATAAATGGGTCATGGGACCCGCAGTAAGATCAAAGTTCCTTAAACATGAGATGAGTGCCGAAAAATAACTAAACATGAGATGTATGTCGAAAAACATCGTAAAATAAAAAACACAATTTTCTCAGGTAACAAGGGGTTTTGCGAGACTGATAGGAAGAACGAAGCTTAAAAACTTAAAAAACAAATTAAATAATAAAAAAATAATTAGTTTAGTACTCACGATTGTTGACCTTCGTGAGTACTGTATTTATGCACGACGTTCTCTTGAAGTTCAACCATCGTAAGTACTGAACTAATTGTTTTTTAATTTTTTTGAATTTGTTTTTTAAGTTTTTGTTTTACTAAACTACATGAATTCAGTACTTATTCTTATACAGCTTCGTTCTTCCTATCGGTCTTGCAACCCCCTTGTATTCTGAGAAATTGTGTTTCTTTATTTCATGATGTTTTTTGACACACATCTCATGTTTAAAGAGCTTCGTTTTTACCGTGGGTCCCATGACCCATTTATACCCCCTGGTTTTTTTCTTTTCATTTTTTTCATTTTTTTTTTTTTAATTTCCTTTATTTGTTTTTATTTAATGTCCATTGTATATACCACTTGTTTTATGTTTTGTGGTAATTTAGGACAAAGGTCACCTCCATCCCTCCACCGCCCTCAAGGCCTTGTTAATCCTTGCTGTTCTGATGGCACGGTACGCTTTATAACTCAAGTTATTTAAGTGATTAGAATACATAAAAAACACCACAGAGAAACTCGTGATAAGTTAGTGGGGTGTAGTCTTGAACCTGAGCCCTCTAGGTAGTAGGTTTTGCACTTTAATTTCCCGCACAACGAACACATTGTTTCGTGCTGTCTGCTGTGACTTAAAAAAGACTGGTAGTTGATATCGCATTGTTAGCAGCACTGCTATATTTTAAGAACACGTCCATCGCAATTACACTTAAGAAAAATTTGTCTTACAGCTAACTTAAGAATAAGAATATTTCGTCAAGGCCGAGCTGGGAGAAATGTAAATTTGAGCATTTTGAGTTATAAATGTCTTATTTTCGTCATTCTAATGACTTACTGGCCAGTAACTGTCAGTAAAGCTGTCGGATAAGATGAAAGAGGCTGAATAAAACCTGATAACATTAGGCATATCGACAAAAATAATTAATTTTTGATATTGCAGTATGTGAATCTAAAGTAAATAGAAGCACGATTGCCAAGGCTTTGCCTTTTTCTTAAATTCACCTCATAGCGCTACTGATTTACTAAAATATCTGTCAATAAATACTCTGATTTTTTGAGATTCAACTTCTTTGTACAAAGGCAATGCTACCTTTTTAATGGTACGATGTAATAATTGCAACATAGTAATAAACTGTTTTGTTTTACTATCGTATAATTTATAAAAAATGAGTTATTGGGCTACAAAGGCTAAATAACATTAAGTTATTTCGAAGTAATCAGAAGATGACTTATGGTCTAGTAAATGAATTGTGTACATTCCGTCTCTGTTCCATATAATCTCGTTTTATTAGCAACAATAAGGTTTTTTTATTGTTATCAGTATTAGTTTTTGCAAGAGTATTTTTGTAAAAAAAAATAAGCCCCCTACCGCTGAAACTAACATAAAGGCATAATATTCTTACTATTACTGCCATTGTTAAGACAGAAAGCTGGCAATTAAAATAAATAATGGTTTAAATTTCAATGGAACCTAAATGTTTGGCTATGACTATTTTTTGGGTCACATTCCAGATTCTAGTATCTGTAAACAGTAATCTAATTTTAAATTTGCTCTCATGTATACTGTAAAGTTTTTAACGTGCCTACAAATGTTTGACTAAAAAAATGTATTTGAGTAACCATTTTACTTAGTAATTTTGGTCCACTTTGTTTACATACACAAATAAAAATATACTAAATTTTTTTTGTCAGTAGACAACATTTTTGGATTCCTGAATATCAGTCAAATTTATATTATGAGACTTCTATTGCCGAGTATTACTTGCCGTTAAAGTTAGACTAAGTCCATTGATTTCAAGTAAAAAATTTTTCTATTCGACACTACAAATATTACTCAGTCGTTTTATTTTGCCTAATTGGAATTTTTCCATAATTCTAAGTATCAGACATCTTTATTCAGTATGTTTTCATTTGACACAAGATCTTATCAGTTTTGCTTTTCTGCAACCTTTTAAAAGTGTAAATCTTTTCTTATTTCAGTTTTCAGTCTTTTTTACAGGTGTATTTCCTGTCTTATCAGTGATTTTAGCTATACTCACTTTCTTCTCTTTCATTTTTAATTTTATTTCTTGATTTTTAAACACTTCCAGGCATTAATTTTATGTTAGACATACGATCATTTCAATCATTAATCATCGACTTCGCCCTTCTTGCTTGAACTCCTTCCCATCACTTCTTAAGATAATCACCCAGAAGATTGTACTTTGTGTCTAAGTGATCGTAGGTATGGCCACTACTAGAAAACTTGCATCAATAGTTACGTAGTACTCATAGCTTTTATAAGTAGTAGATGATTCCACATATTAGGTTGAATCTTAATTATTACTTTTTTAACTTTACTTGTTCTGTTAATTTACCTTTTAATAATGACATATATTTCCATGCTCATACCAACTTCTGGCTCTTTCAGAAATATGACTGTAGCTTTTGGAACATTAGTAAAAATTATTAATTCATTATGTTTGCAATATTGGTATTGCAAGTATTACATTTCCGAAGAAACGTAATCATTCTCTGAGAATTAGTTTTTTTAGGTCGAAAATAGTAATAGTACATTTCTATGATTGCCTAAAGTTACAAAAAAAATGTATTAGATAAACATTTAATTATTCAATTTATTTTAATCACTCAACTAATTAGTTTACATATCAACTAATTTGTGTGTGTGTGTGTGTGAGTGTGCGCGGTCGCGAGGGTGCGAGTATTTTAATTGAAAATAAAAATCAGATTAAAGTTTGACATTTAAGATTGCTATTACATAAACCAATGGACAGTAGGTGCTTGGGTACACAAGTAAGAAGTTATACTTCTATAAAATTATATGGCAGATAATATAATTATAAATATAAATATACCTTCCATCAAACGATATTATGTACGGAAATGGTGCAATTATCGTTAAAAATAGTATAACTAGGTTAGTTAGGCGTGATTTCAATGAATATTCTAATATTTAATAACTAAAACATTATAAACAATATAGTATGGCACACTACGATATAAACAATGTCCCTTCAGGAAGTTCATCACACATAGGTTTTTTTGACAGATATTACTCAAGCATCAAAAGAATACTCTAAATACCACAAGAAATACCCAAATAAAATTGCAGATTATTCAACTGTACCCTCTTTCACGTGTTTAATTTAGAAAATTTGCAATTTACCATATAACATTATGAAAAAATCACTAAACATTACATTTATAAGATCTGTACAAACCCCCTAATTTTTTTTTTTCTCAATAACACTCATAAGAAAAGGTCAAGTATGCGTAAAACCGTGTATGTAAGCTGATCCATATAAGAAAAATAATTTCCAGCGTTGCTGCATATATCTGCCTTCCTTCCACTTCTCTAAATTTTGTGAAAGAAGAAAACGCAATAAAAATTAATTATTGTTATTGTACCAAAATTTTTTTTTTTAAGTATGAAAATTATAAATAAAATTGTATGAAACAATTATTTACTTATTAAAAAAAAAAAAATTAATGATAAGTAAATAAATGTTTATTAACACATATCAAAGCTGCTCTGCTAATAGATACTAATTTCCAAATTTTTTAAAAAAACGGGTACCAAAAAATGTATTTTATTAAATAAATTATTTATTTCTATAATGTATAATTTATTCCAAAATAAATAAAAATTTACATTAGAAATATGTTACGAGCTGTAAGATAAAGCGAAGCAATCGGTATTTCCTATATCGGGCCCGCTCATAGCAAAGTGTGGTGGGCTAATGTTGCGTGTTGTGGTGCTATAACGTTGTGTGGTGTAGTACTAGTGACCGGAAGTACGTCAAGAGTGGAGAGGCGAAGGGGAAAAATGAAAGCAAAATCCACTTCTGTTACAGTTTTTTTCAAGGTCACAAATCTAAAAATGTTGATTTACTCCATAGGGCAGGACGCGCCTATAGAAGTATAACTTCAAAAAAATTTATGACGAAAGAATACAGCTTATGTATTTTGATAATGGTTTCCAAGTAGATAATCAAATTTACTGAGAATCATAATTCGTTTTAAGTCTACAAAGGTGTCGAAGCCTGTGAACGTACATAAACTAAAATTAAGAAAAAAAGTCATTAAGATGCTTATTACAAATTGCATTGTTTGCATCTATCGGGAAACAGTATGCCTATGAATATTTCTCTTTCATAAGTTCCAAATTTCAACATTGATTCATCGTCAGGATAAATAAATAAGAATGTAAACTTTTGTAAAGATTGTTCGATTTTAATTATAGAGTACTAATCATTATTTTTATATCTTTTTTTGATAGCTCCTTGGTGCATCATAAGCTGTTTTTATAAAAAATTTTACATATCATTTTTAATAGGGCACGGTTTGTTGTACGTTGTTTGTTTGAATCCGTGGTAATAAAAGATGATATGTTACAAAAATATGTATTTCACTTTGTTTTATTATTGTCAAAATATTTATGTACTGTCGCAATAAATAATGAATTAATTTATGCTCAAAAAAGACATGTTAACGTAAAAATATAAAGATAAATGCACAAAAAAATTTAAAAAGATAACTGCCATCGTTAAGATTTTAAAATTTAAGAGACAAAAGTAAAAAAATCAGTTTACAGCGGTTGCTTGGGTACCCAAGTATGAAGTTATACTTCTATAAAATTATATGGCAGCAATATATTTATGAGTATAAAAATACCTTCTATAAAACAATATAATGTACGAAGGTAGTGCAATTATCGTGGAAATAAATATACCTACGTTGATTGGGTATGATTTCAACTAATATTGAATGAGATAACGATTATAAATAACATATAACAACACAATACAATAAAAATAATATATAGGCTGGCCAGTACAAGACTGCGCTTTCATCGAATCTTCCGATGTTTTTAAAATATCTTCCTACTGCCTGTACGCTTATTACATTTGTAACATCACGCTCGTATCTATCACATACGTTCCCACTCTTATTCCTAGTCCATATTTATTATCCAAAATATAATTGTATATAGAAAAATAAGACAAACCATCCTGTGGTAGAACTTTCTTCAGTAGCATGGTATTACATGCCAGTGAATATCCCTTCAGGACGCTCATCACACATAGGTTTTCGTGACACATATTGTTTAAATGTTAAATGTATATTGAAACAGCATAAAAAATACCCACAAAATTTGCTGCTCGTTTGACAATACCATTATTTCAAATATATTTTAAAAAATCGATACTTAACAAGTAACCTTATGAAAAAATCACGATAAATAGCATTTGTATGATTTGTAGGAATCTTTCAATTTTTTTGGGTTTAGAAGATTACTTTTAGATAAACCTATCGAATTTTTAAACAGATCCACTCAATTTATTTTAATCACTCAACTAATTAGTTTACATATCAACTAATTTGTGTGTGTGTGTGTGTGAGTGTGCGCGGTCGCGAGGGTGCGAGTATTTTAATTGAAAATAAAAATCAGATTAAAGTTTGACATTTAAGNATAAAACATTTAAAAAAAAGTATCCCATTAAATTAATTATTTATTCATTTAATTCACAATTAAACAAAATAAACTATTATTGAGTAAAAAAAATTTACATTAAAAATTAGTTACGAATTATAACATAACACGCAGTAATCGAATTCGTAATAATGGGACAATTCATAGCAGAGTAGGTTATGGCCACTACCAGTGCGCAGAAGGTCTGGGGTTCAAATCTATGTGGAAACCATTTTTTTATGTAACATCAAGGGATAAAAAAATAGTAAGGATGCTAGCAAAGTCGGATTAAAAGAGAATCATAAAAAAATAGAAAAGAAGATAAAATCTAAAACCTTTGGCAATTGAAACTGAAATGAAAAAATTAAATCAGTTTACGTCTTTTACCGTAGTGGGATTAATACTCATTAATGTAAGATAAAAATATTGGCAAAGACAATGATTCCATGTGTGTAGTATATTTATGAAGTCGTTCACGAAGAGATGAGAAAAAAAGAAACCAGTATTTTATTATTAGTCAACACAAAATATCATGATGCATGAGCATAAAGTTATCTACTTAAAGAAATGCATCCACAATGTATATTTAAAGCTGGTGATATTGATATGCATAATGTCTAGGTAATTACCTAATATTAGGAAATACATTACTTAGATTCAAATAAGTTGTAATTAAGACGGGCTGTAAATACAAGAACTTATTTAAAATATTAAATTTGTATTTTTAATTGAATAAATACTCATTATTTTTATGTCATTCCTTACATTACTATATATTTAGTCAGTTTAGTTTGAGCAAGTTCTCAATAAAATTTTTGTATGTATACTAGTAGATAAGTTTTAGGTAAAGAATTTTTTTGGTAATGTTTGCTTAATTTTAATTTACTTGAAAATATTAGTATACTGAGTTCCTTCAAAAAATGTTTACATGTAGACTAGTTACTTTATCTAAATGATACAAAAAAGCAAGCTAACTGATTATCTAGTTATGTAAATTTGCTTGAAAACAAAATTAGCAACATGAATTAAGTAAATTACTAGTAAGTATTATGGATTTTCTGGGTATTTTTATTGAAAAATCAACCTTAAAAATTAATTCATCACCCATCATGAAGAACTTGCTCACACCCATTACACTAAAAGTATCTAACAGTTATTGGGTAACATAAATTACAAGAGTAGGATCAGCCTCACCTTTGTCCTTCGTGTCCACATAGAATAAACAGTCTATTTGTCTAGGATGACAAGCACACCAAGTATTATGTGAGAATTTCTACGCGAGTAATAAAAGTTGAATATTCAGAAAAATAACCGAACTGCAAGAAGTCTCCACTTGGTATAGTACACTTACATTTACTTTAGCCATAGATTGTTTGATTATCACTCAGTAAAATTACCTTTTTGCTAGGTATGGCAAAGCGTTCACCGGAATAATCTTGATCCTCTTGACAAACGACTTAGATTTAAAACTGAGTATTCTAAGATGTACTTGCTCTCCTCATTTATGTCTATATTTACTACATATAGATATGAATAGTACTGCACATGCTGCAACACTGCGACTTAACTGGAACTCGTTTTACCAAGAGTGTAGGAGTACTAGGAGTGTATTTATCGTATGATTGCCAAGTAACTACGAGGATAAAAATGTACGTCAAAATTTGATCTGGTACATACCATAATCCTAAATAAATTTATTAGCATCCGCTCAGGACAAAATAAATTTCATGCTGAGTATCTGACCCGTATTTGGTCTGGTATGCCGCAACTCTGGTTGTTTGGTCAGTACCTGATTGAGATAAGATCAGTGATCCTGAAGTGTGTGTTATACGTATATCAAATATATTATATTTGATTAAGATTGGCTTACCACAACTCTCTCCCCACAGCTCCCCAAATACCTGTCCATGGTTGCCCTACAGTCCCCCACAAAATAAAAAGAATTCGTCCCCTTTTCTCTCTTATTTTTATAAACTCGGTTTTTCGTTAAGCACCCCACCAGACTACCCCCCAAAGACTCCTTACGTTCGTCCCAATTAATTTTTATTTAGCCTCCTTACACTTTCCCACAAACTTCCATCACGATAAAATCTATTATTTTCACACTGTCATTTTTGTGTATATAAATACACCGTTTTTAGTTTTGCATTGTAATAATGATACATAGAATTATCCGTAGGCAAATAAGGTTTTTTTCAAGTACAAACCAACACTGCCAAAACACTGTCTTCGTGATTTATAAATTGTCGTGGAAAATGCTAAAACTAAAATGAATGTCTTTTTGTACGGTATAAAAATTACAAATAATGAATTACCTGTATTTAAAGTAATTGTTAGTATAAAAGCTTTTATTTCCTTGTTTTTTATTTAGTTATTGATTATGCTTAAATATTATACTAAAATAGTTTTGTTATTTGCAATCGTGTACCATTGCAAAAACTGTCACATGCACTTCAATTCCTCGTAAACATAATATTGTTCCAACTCTTGAATAAAGTTAATGGAGTAGGAAACCTTTACAAATACTATCCAAAACATGAAGTGAAAAATTAATGTAAATATTACTGTCAGTTATATCATCACTTTTGTGAGTTGCACAATACTATCGTTAGTTAATGTATTTTTGTTCAGTTTATCCAAAATGTTATTACTTGGGAAATAAGTGTTTTATTATAAAAAAATTGTATGACTTTATTTATGACAAAATATTCTTGTTCGATTTTCAATGTCATAAAATTGTAAAGTTTCTTAATTGTAAAAAATCTTCCCAAAATGATGATTCCATCGTCCCAGCTATTACTTTACTTCTATTACTGTTTTTTAAGACAGGGAGAATTCGCCGAAAATTTTTCCGTCAAATAAATAATTGGTTTTCAAAATGTATATTTGCATTGCACTGATCACATAATTTACTATCTACTATTTCTACTGTTTCTCAGGCTTTGTTAGGCATCATGAAGGTGTTATCCCCGTTATTAAATATACTTTACGTAATCGTTTTTTTGGATTCTATCTTTAAAAATACGCTTCGTATATTGTTTTAGTCTAGTGGTAAACGAAAGGTTCTATGACTGGTCATAAAATTTAAAATCAAACTGAGGCAATGCCAGTCTAAGTAATTAATAAAAAATTTTTACCTTGCAAAGTAAAAAGATTGTTTTATGTTTTGTAAATAAAAGTTTTTGCAGGTCCTTCTGATCGTAATTTTATTATAGATACATTAAATTAATCATATGTTTATAGAATCCCACTTTATAATTTTCGTATCAATTAATTTTTTTCGGTATAAATAAGTCCAACAATAAGCATGCTTCACCTTAATATTCAAAAATTTGATTTATGTGTAGAAGAGTGTGATTTATTTTTATTATAAACAAAGTCTTCTGTAAAATAACTTTTTTTCCTTATGTTATCGCCACCAATGTTTTCTGAAATAACAAATGACGCAAATAATTGTTGCAATTAAAATAAAAGCATAACTGTGCTAGCTTGATTCGAAATTTCATCGATTTTAGTATTGTGATTAATGANAAATTATATTTGTATTTCAAATTATATTTATAGTTCTTACGTTCAGTTTCTGAAAAAATATTATTTTTATTAAGTTGAGTGTGGATAGTGAATGGGCATGGAGGGGATCTAGAGTACGTCAAAATCAATAAGAAGTTCACAGAGCGATATGTAAGCAATAGAGTAATAAGGCTGTGAAATTTTTTAAAAGTACAGTATATAACAGATAAATTGTACCTCATTTCGTGGGGTCGTGAATTGTTGGAGATTCATGGGCAATTATGAACAGTTGTTGCATGGAGATGTTGTTGTCGTCGAAATCAGAGTTGCTACAATAAAGAAAGTAAAAATTATGCCAAACAATACAGTAAAAAAAATTAAAGTAACAAAAGTAAAAAAAATAAATACAATAATGTTGAAGTGAAATCGAATGTACTGGTAAAAAATCCTGTAGAGTTAAAAAAATCTCTTAAAACGTTTTCAGTCAGGTATTAAAATATATACCATGGATTTACATTTGAGACGATTATAATTGAAAATGTTTTATAAAACATTAATATTCTTTAATAATTTTGCAAGATCATCGACTTTATTCAACTCAAACCGAACTTACAAGGGTATTTTCCATTTTGTTTATTGTGTTTTTTAATTTTATTGCTTATAAACGTTGATTTTTCCTTATTTTCATTGTGTATGGCTAGATTTAATAGCTTAACATACATTTACTGGAAAAATACAGCATATAATAAGTAATATGGTTTTATGGAGTCAAAAAATATAAAAATCTGAATAATTTCATTTTTGTACAATTTTCTTGATGTATAAGTTGTAACAATTTTTGTAAATTTAATTTTATAATAATTAAAACAATAGTGTTCGATCAATTTCAATGTATATGTATACATGCATAAGACAGCCATGGTTATCCGGATTGTCGCATGCTAGAAAAACAGGGAGGAGACAATGTGCATCAATTAGCTTGGCACTATTTTGTAGCCAACGGCCAAGCACAAGTCAAGGGAGTTGATGGAGGTGGACCGAGTATTACCGATACTACACAAATTCTTAATATGTACCATTATTATACTTGTGGCTCTCTTGAGAATCGGTCGTATAATTTTGCTAAGTTCAGTGCTTCACTAGTTTAGACGCATATTCAGCTTGCTTTATTTCCTTGCTTGATTATCTCGTTCTTTCTTAATCTCGCTCAAGAGATTTTAGAATCACGCGTTCGCGATCGCGTCTCGCATCGTCCTTGTAGATAGCGTCGTCTTCAAAGACGATCAACAAGCATTCAAGGTTCCTGCGCGACGCTGACAATTACTGGCCCTGAGTCATCTACATCCATTCATATTACCAATCAACCAGGTGCCGTTGCTAGGTCGACCGTGTATTGCCGATCAATGGCTCAGAGGTGTACCACCAATACAAAATACACACATACACACTCATACACACGTCGCCTGGCTCATACTTCCTTTTTATTTGTACTTCAAATTTTACTTTATTTCATTCGTATTCAGTAATAATTTTTTTTTTTTTTTCAAAGAATTGAAGTTTTTATGCCACACGGCTTTTTTCCCACTATCACGTGTTTTATTTATTCAGCATAACCCTTCGACAGTTAACCACGAGACTTTAACCAGTTGACAAGGTTTTGTTGATACGAGTAGTTCGTAAGATAATCAGAATTAAAAAAAAAACTTTTTAAAAAAAATTTAAAGAACTTTAATTAATTTTTATT
>NW_019379453.1:1084622-1099092 GCF_000648655.2 Copidosoma floridanum | reverse complement strand
TAAATCCGATGTGAAGAATTTAAATACTTTTTTCAAAATACAGCATGTTTTGTGTTTTGTTTTTTTTTCAGTGAAAATGAACTGGTAAACTAACCACACCGTTAAAAAGCTGACTGAAAAATACATCGAAAATGCTAATTGCAACATTTTTTTAAGATAGAAATAAGGCCAAGAAAATAAGCTGAAAACAGTGATTTTTGCGCCAGTGTAGCGGGCCTAGGACGTTTCGCATGAAACGCCTTACATTTATTTTCACAATTTTGACATTGAATGTGTACTCGCATAGCTTAAAGGAATTGTCTCCCAACTTTTCGTGCCGATTACGCTCCATGCTGGGGCCACCCAGCCCGGGGCGAGGTGGTCTTTTTAAGAGGTGTATCAAGTAGTATTTTAGAATTTTATTATTTGTGTTATTTCACTTGAATTAACTACATACTATTTAACCAGCTTTCCACTTGGAATTATTTTTATTAAGTTGAGTGTGGATAGTGAATGGGCATGGAGGGGATCTAGAGTACGTCAAAATCTTTCCCCAATGGGCATGGAGGGGATCTAGAGTACGTCAAAATCAATAAGAAGTTCACAGAGCGATATGTAAGCAATAGAGTAATAAGGCTGTGAAATTTTTTAAAAGTACAGTATATAACAGATAANTAATAAGCATAATAATTATAATATGATAACATTAATAATAATAATAATAATAATAATAATAATAATAATAACAGCTTGATAAACCTATGCTAGTTTTTCTTAAAGCCGTTAGCTTAGTAACTTTTTACCACGTGTCAGTGTGTGCTAACTAATTATTATCTATCTTTTTTTGTGCCCAGTAGTAGTATACCTGTGAGTGCAAAGTAGTTTAAATAGTTAATGTTAATCTTAGAAAAACAATAATCACCGCCAATGAACGACTAGTCGAGCTTTTCACTGCTCTAGTACCTCTTACTATCAAAATTAAGTAGTTGCAAAACCAAACTCTGGCTTCAACACATGCTTAAATGAGTTTATTGATACGACATGGATACAGTAGCGTGGCTTACCCAAGCAGAAACATCAAAAATTGGAAAATTACTGTGTCGCTACTAAGGCAGATTATATCGTGGTAAAACTCGTCTTGGATGTCATAATAAGCATGTTAGATTTATCAAACCTTTCCCCCAGGTCACATGATTTTTACGAACAGGTAAAGTAGTAAATTTGGGAGCGACTTGACTAGCTACTACGTTATCAGATTTTTTTAGAGGTCAAACCCTCACTGTATCATTCTTAATCGTATACAAGCCTTAGATACATAATATAGGGGGGTAGCTCTTACAGTGCTTTTCTTAGAACAATTAGCACCCGGCCGTCAGCGTCACGTGGCTCTATTAGTACGCAATATAACTTTTTTAACGCAATTAGGTTTCTACTAGGTTCTCTGAAATTCTGTGAACGTTTTACCTATGTTTTTGCTTACTACCATTGATAGTTTAAGGCTATTCCTTTCTGGAATGTTAATGTTTCTATCGTGTTTCGTACCTTAGAGGATCACTGCACGTCTCATTAAGGTGCTCCTAGATTTTTGACTAGAAGACTAAAGAATATATTTTAAGTCAAAAGTTGTGAATGTGTTATGACCGGACTTGTTTAGAGTGTGGTCTTAACTGTTATATTTTAGTTTCATTCGTGGGTCTCTGAGGGTTTAGCTCGTGAGCTTTATTTGTTCTTTATATTTAGGTAAAATATTTATTTAGTTAATATGGATAATGTATTCTTTTATTAGAACAATAATTTACTCTTTCAAATACAATTTACTTGGGTCACTTTAACAAGGTTCAGTGTTCTTTATACTACTGATAAATAACTACTAGCATTTATCACTAATTGTTGTTACTGCTGCTTCGGAGTTCCCTAATTCTTCGTGTAGTAATTTCCAGTGGTTCCTTAAACTACACGAATGAGTTCGTGGCCAGTAAGATGTTGTGGTTTCTGTTTCCTCTGTTATCGTCGAAACCACTTTCGGTTGGCCTCCTTCGTTGTACCTCACTCCTTAGCGTAGTCTGATACTATTGATGTTATCGAAATGCGCCTAAGTTGCCTCTGCCAACATGTTATGCCATATATGTATAAGGTACTTGCAAGTTGTGGGAGTCAAGAGTAAACTAAAACCTTAGAGTACAGGTGACAGACGTAAAAAGAGAAATTTTTCCTCTTGATAGTGCGTTTTCATAGCATCAGAGCGAGTAAAAGAGGCTTTTGGTTGAATTAGGTCAGGTAGACGATGTTCTTGCAGACTGCGTTGACAGGAAAACAGTAAGTTTGCACAATGATGTTACATGTTCTAATTTCATGTATTAGGAAATAACAATACAACAGTACCAATCGCATTTTTCTGACAAGTGCGATTGAGTTTTTTGGATCAGTGATCATGAAAGCTCGTATCAGCAATAAAAGAACGCCAAATGCAAGTTAAAATGTGACAAATAAGTTTATAAATTTCGCAATTAATCCTTTTGGGGATTTTACATTCAATTTTGAGTATAATGAAATAATGTGTTAATTACAATTTTTAAATTGGTATACATTTTAAGAAACGGACAATCAATGCGCCAGTAAAGTATTCATTCATACATACAATACGATTTATACACTTACGCATGTAACGTAAAGTTTCAATACATATATGTATTCTTGCAACGAGGCTGGCCGTATTATATGTCAGCATATTATGAAACACTCACCTTAAAGCTAATACACACTCACACGCCTATAAGTGATGTATGAGCTCCACTTGTCATATAAGGTTGCTATATATACACAATACGTCTTGTATGAATTTTACGGATGAATTACGGTTTTACTTATAATATGATTCGTCTGTATCAACTGGGGATGTAACAAATGCTAACCTCTCATGTATTAAATGTCAGAGGAAAAGATGACAGTGGCTTTTAATCTAGTGGCTAAGGGTCTAATTAAACGTTTTTACCATACCCTTCAAGTTGCCGTAGTGTATTAAAATAGTCATAAATTTTCATTTCGGACGACTTCTTTGCAATTCCTCAAATATTCATAGACGATTTTCATGAATATATGCAAGAGTTACAATCAGTTCCAACAGCTTACCATTATAAACCTTCCCCTTTCTTTTCGAAGAGCCTGCACACACACTCCCTCATGTCTTTCGGCTTCTTCTAACAGTCAAATCGTTTAAACTAGTGTTCAGGGCCTCACAAAGTGATTGAAAGCATCTCTAGCTTTAACTATAAATTCAAAATTAAAGGTATTTTTTTACTCTAATAGTCGTAAAGTCGTCTTTACTGAGCTACTCAAACCCAATTATTTTGTTTCAAAAGATTCTAAGAATCCTTTTCTTGCTTTGACAACTCCTGGTATTCAGCATCCAAGGCCAAACTCTATCGTAAGAACGTGTTAATGTAAAAAGACAGTAGACTTTCACTTGAGAGAAAAAGTCAAAATAAATTGTTTGATCTCCCAGCTTTGTCTAAAATTTCGGTTTCCGTCAGTTAAGAAAAACCTTCGCTTTTAAAAATCTGTGACTGTAAGTAGAATTTTCTTATGCTGTAACTACTGCCGTGTATCTTTTTCTAATCAAAAACTAAAAATAAAAGCTCTTTACGTTAGGATATGTAACTTGACATACTGGTTACTATTTAATGGACGAGTTTATCTTTTTAGCTACCGTAAATTTTTACTTAGCAATAATTTAAACAATTGTTACTAACGGTTAATTACGTGTAAAATTTTATAACTAGGTTTATTGATGCAATAATTGGTATCTCCTTACTAAATCTAACGCTAGAAATAATTTTTATTGATTACAAATTATGACTACTCTCTTATTGTAATACCAATTCATTTTATTATTCTTGTGTACGTTAAAAACTATTCAAGTGCTCTTACCTATCTGTACCAAACAGTTAAATTGTTATTTTTTCTTTCGAAACGCCCCTAAAATCCTATCAGCTATTAAATGTTCGTTTCCGGCGTTTTCTTGGAGGAGAGTATGTGGGGGGCCTTTACTCCTCGAACCAGACTGAGGATACTGGCCTTCCGCAGTCTGTTAGTTTATGTGTGTCTTATAAGATACTACAAATAATACACTTTACTTTGTCCTGTTACACATAACCTTTTACTTTAAGGCCCTTCTTATCATCGTTTTTTTAGAGTCATAAAACGCGGCAGCACTGGGATCATTTAGTTAAGATAATACTTGTTCAAGGACGTCCAGGTCCGACTTAAGAACGTTTATTACTCATACATCTTCATTTTTAGCAGTCACATAGACATTGTTAACCTTTAAGTGGATATTGCTTACACTTTTGGTACATCCCAGACAAAATTTCTAATCTCTTTACCAATTCGTTTGTACAGATCTAATTTTTTTTAAATTTTAATGAATTACATACGCTTATGGAACAATCATGTGAAATTTCATTTACAAGGAACCCATTTTTTTGTATAATAGAATAATATCCGATAAACATGACATCTGATAAACATTGGATTTTCAAATAAAGCCACAAGTCGATCTTACGTACGTGAACGTGTATACGTAGGTATATGGATACTAGCAAAACAGTTGCTAGCTTTGTTGCATGTTTGCGTTCCCCTCACCTCTTGCCTCGAGCACGTTATGTCGAAAAGTTTCATGCATTGTATGTGCGTGTGATGTGCGTTGAACACGTGCGTGATTGCGTATCTCTCGTACTACTATTGAAATATACTGTTGATGATTATTTAAATGATTAAAAACGAAGTTTATGAATGTTCGAGATAATAGGCCATTTTTTATCCTTACAGAACTTGATGAATACTTTTAATCTTCGTACATCCCTTAACTAAGTTAAAAATTATTTAAGGCTATAACATTAAATATGTAAGCAGATAATTATCTAGCATTCACATCAAAGTTATAAGATGTGCAGAATTTAAACTAACTTATTGTTATTCTTTAGTACTTTTTTTAATGAGTAAACTTTTAAAAAAAAAACATTGTTGGAAAATTACTAACCCAGGCGTAACATACATTAAAATTTTTTTTTTTTTAATTTTTTAACGCAATTAGGTTTCTACTAGGTTCTCTGAAATTCTGTGAACGTTTTACCTATGTTTTTGGAGTGTGGATAGTGAATGGGCATGGAGGGGATCTAGAGTACGTCAAAATCTTTCCCCAATGGGCATGGAGGGGATCTAGAGTACGTCAAAATCAATAAGAAGTTCACAGAGCGATATGTAAGCAATAGAGTAATAAGGCTGTGAAATTTTTTAAAAGTACAGTATATAACAGATAAATTGTACCTCATTTCGTGGGGTCGTGAATTGTTGGAGATTCATGGGCAATTATGAACAGTTGTTGCATGGAGATGTTGTTGTCGTCGAAATCAGAGNATTTTCCGTAATAAATATATATTATATCCATATTTATTTTACTAAAAAGAATTAGTCACACAACTATACGACAGTTAATTATAAAGTAATGCCAATCGTTTTTCTCAATATCAATATATTTTTGAATTATTTCACTGTAAGATTACTTCCTACTTTTTTATATCCATAAATAAACCTTACAACTAACTGCTGTTCAAGTTATAAAGCTATTTAAAATTCGTAACCTGAGCTTGCTTGATTGCTCCTTGATTGCTTCCTTGATTAACGTGGCCTATCAATCAGAAATCATCCATTATTTCTCTATTTATGGTTATAGAAATTCACTAATCGACAATACCAAATTACCACGAGTAATCGTTTGGGCAACAGTGCTTTAAAAGTTCTGAACACTTACTCTTTATATTAGCTTTTAAGGACTGCGTTTTTTTGTGTAGATTGTTTGACATGACTTTTTTCAGATTAAACGGCTTTTTATACATTTTTCCTTTAAAAAACCAGGAGTCAGTGAGTGCTTAGATACCCAAGTATTAAGTCTCATACTTTCTACAGCAGACAATACATGAATAAAGATATAACTTTGATGAAATTATGTTTTAGAATCGTTGTGGTTTAATTAACTTTGAAATTAGTATATTTGGTCATCAGGTGTAGTTTCAATAAGTATCATTAAGTATTTCAATAAATTACGTTGGTAAAAAAGTACAGCGTACAGTCATGGCACATTGTGATATCAGTCAAGCCAGTACGAGACTGCCGGCTTTCATTGAATCTTTCAAGTTTTTCAAAACAGTTTCCTACGCTGATTAAATCTCTAACGTCGCGCTCGCACCTGTCATATACGCTCACATGAACTTATTCTTATTTGCGTGTATAACAACCGTAAGATATATTTGAATTGAGAGATAGAAGAAATATCCTGTAGCACCACTTTATCTTAAATAAGGTAATTTAACATGCAATTGAATGTAATTTCCCTTAATAAATCACCATTTTAACTAGTAAAACAAGTTTGAAAGAATTAGACGCAATAAAAACCAAACAATTTATCTATAAAAACAGTATAAATAAAGTAATAATGGAACAAAGATAAATTTAATGTAAAACTTTAAAAATAAAATCCAAAAAAATTTTCAAATTGAAGAAAATTTAGGGTTAAAAGGGAGTCCAAGCCAAGATAGAAAGAGTTTAAGGTTTGAAACAAAAAGAAGGTAGCTACAAGGAATGAAGTAACTAGTCAATGCAATATTTCACGGAACTTCGTGTAACTTTTGAAAATTCTACCTTTCAGGCTGAGAAATATTGTTCCTTTATTTGTTTGATTATCAAACGACTTGTCATTTCTGATACAGCTGCAGAAAGATATGGGAAGTTTTTTTGTTAATTTCTACAATTATCTGTCTCAGGTTTTGCTAATACTATTAGATGCCCTTCTAGGTCGCATATCCACTGTGGTGACATGTTAACATTTTTTGTTGTACATTAGCTGGAGTTACTTCGTGCGAGACTATATACTTAGTAAGTATCTCCAGCGTAGAGCACTCATGCCATCTCATGAGTAAAAATTTCATTAGCAAGGTGTTCCAAGTTTATAAGGTATGGCATAACCATGTAAAAAGTGTAGTTTTGTTCAAGTTTTTCGTGTCTATCAGGTACTTAATGGCACAAGTGTTCGTAAAAACGAAATTAGATATTTAATAAGTGCAACCAACGGTATTTTATAACTAATGTTGTTTCATAAAGCTGGAATCTAGAGCTGAGCAGAGCCTGTTCAAGTCCATGAGAGAAAATGAGACAGTGACAGGGACGATTTAATTTATTATTATATTTGAATCGAAAAAAAGTTTCGTCCATGGCATGGACACGTAGTGCTTCAATATAACTTCCTAAGGGAATGGCAAGTCATAAGACTCTTAAATTACTATTAGAATGAGATAACGTTAAAAATTTGTTCTTGAAACTACGATCTAAAAAAAAAAGCAGGCTGTTAATGTAATTATGTTAGATATAGCTTCCACGATCCCAAATAAAGCAAAGCTAGAAAAATTGTTGATTAAACCTTACAAGACTCATATAATAATAATAATAATAATAATAATAATAATAATAATAATAATAATAATAATAATAATAATAATAATAGAACTTTTGAAAACAAACTAGTTACTTTCGGTGGTGATTTTTGACACATTCTTCTTGTCATTAAATAAGCAGTAGAAGTAGGAATACATCAGTAACAAAAAAATTTGTACATTTATGGTCATGATTCGAAATATTTGAATGTCATCATTTCCGTTTAAACGATCCGTTGATTAATTTTTGAAATGATTTTGTGTACAAATACTATCAAGATTCTTATATTTTAAAACCAATAAATAAAGACTACCGTTCGAAAATAAGGGACTTAAAGTAAAATCCCAATTTATCGAAGATTTAGTTATGTAACTTATTAATTGTCATAGGAAAAGCTAGAACAGAAGGAATTGTTTTCTTAAATTTAAAAACGGTAAATCTGTGATCGTTTCCTTTTTATTTTACAAAATCTGCACTGTATTACGTATGCTAGGTTCCTTCAATTACTAATACAGTAATTTTGGCGTTTTTTAATAATAATGTATGACACAATACGAGCAGTGAAGTAAAACTACCTAAATTTCGCTTGATTCGCATTTTAAATTTCTTAGTTTTTATAATACATTGTGCACTACACCTTATCATGCACATGTATTGGAAAATTTAGAAAAAGGAAGGAAATAAAAAAAAATTTAATTCGTTTCGTCTTCAACCACCAGCTAAAGTTATCAGTACGGCGTGCTTGTTATCTTAGCTGTATTTGCAAATGAACAAACATGACTGAGAGTTACTCTTTATATCATTAAATAACTACATGTTATATGCGTAATTTTTTCATCAGTTTCATATTCTAAAACAGAACTTTGAATGTTAGTCATATCTAATAGCAATAAAAATGCTCTATGCCCTTTGATTTCTTAAGGTAATAAAATACAAGCTATTCCAGTCCAACTCAGAGAAATACTTTTTTTTAATTAACAAGAAGTTATCAATAAATGTTTTATACAAAAATAATTTTCCAATTGGCATGGCAGCATAACGTTAGTAGTTTATCAAGAATATTTTTATCGTGTTCCAATAAATCTAAAGCAATATCAGCATCTTTAAACGTACTATAATGTATCCTGACAACTATTTTTAATATTTCAAAAGATTCTGCTCCATTGACACGATTTAAAATGAGTTTAAAAATAAATGCTCTTAATCTTCACCGGACACTTTGTTTGGTTAATTACATGTATATACTTTCCTATATTATAAAGTTATTTTGGTGGGCTGTCTATACATCCCCCTTACAGCCCACGAACAAAAACAAGGGAAAATTCTCTACATTTCTTTGTAAATTTAACCCAACGAAGAGTGTGTGCAAACCCACACACTATCATGGGCCTCCTTGCCAATTTCGTGGCCTCCTGCCCCCCCCCTTCCTACTAGCTCCCCATAAAAACTTGAAATACTTCCAGAAAACGTTATAATTTTTCTGTTTTCTGACGCTCCCCTTTCCCTCACTAAATAAGAAAAAATTCTCTGTATTTCTCCATAATTTTAACCTAACAACAAATGTGTTACCCTTCTCCCCCGCACATCCTTTTCCTACACATTGCTTCAAATTGAGGGCGTCTTTTTAACACCCAGCCCCCCCTACAGAAACGTATAGTTTTTTTGTGAAAATATGTTGTAGTAGAGTACATATGAGGTAATTTTCCATTTTCCCAGCCTCCTCCCCCACTTAAAATTAAAATGTATTGTAAAGATACTTTATCATTTTTGTGAGATTACTTCATAATAGGGCTAAAAGGGGCCAATTTCCCACCCCCTCAATAAAAAAATTACGATTTTTCTTAAATACCTGTTATTTTTTTATTTGTCTACACCTCACCTCCACTCTTTAATAACTTCAATTTTTGTTCCTTCTGTTTCATCAGTTTCTGTCCAAATAACAAATGAATTAAATTATAAATAAAAACTTTTGAAACAAATGTAGCTTATGAGTTGAAAAGTCTCGAAAACATATTATATTGACCTATATTACGTTGAAATCTTTCTATATTTTACACTACTTTTAGTTGGTATGTCTACAATCCCCCTACAACTTTTAATAAAAATGTCTTATGTTACTGTTTCTTAATTCTCACCATTAAATAAGAAAAAAATTCAATTTTTTGTTGGGTTAATTCTTTTGTACCTTGGAGAACACCCTACTCCATGTTACCATAACTATCCCTCTTTTTTTCTCTATTTATATATATGTATAAAACTGATCGACGTCTTTGTCTACTTTTTCCACACTGCCCATGAGATACATAGACCAGCCTGCTCTTTTTTTTTGACTGACTTACATTCATATATAATGTACCATATTTATAAGTATCTAATAGAAATATTTATATACTGATGTGTAAATAATCACAACAAAAAACAAAGGTTTATATGAATTATGATGTTCAAAGTAACATTGTATATGAGATCATACAATTTTTAAAGATGTTAGGAGACTATAAAATAAGGGTGTATATTTATATATATATATGAATCACTTGAATACAATATAAAGCAAAAATTATAACGGGATAAATATTGGAAAGAGAGTCTGTATACTAAGAATAATCCTGAATANTCGAAACGTCGTTTTTTAAAATAAAGTCAATTTGAACAGCATAGCCCTTAGTACTTGTCATTATTTATTGTATTATTAGCTGTTCTTGGAATCAAACAATATCTAGTTTTAATAATGTTGGATTATGTTTGAAAAAATCACTGTTTTCGCATGGTCAATTATACGTCACGTTATCAAGATGTAAAATTAAAAATGTAATATGTATTAAAATGAAATGTGATAATAATTTAGAAATAGAAAATATAGTTTCAGAAGAAGTTTTTAACGTTAATTAATATAAAGTAGATACAAAAAAATGATAATTTTTTTACATTAGCAAAAATATTAAATTGTACGTAATATTTTTGCACAGTTGATTTACATAATCATTAAATCTTTTAAATCAGTAAAATTATTATTTGAATATTGTTTCATGACAACGCGCATTGTTTGACATATTTCAATAAATATGATTTCTATCTTTTCATGGAAGGAGAATAGGGCGACGAGTGGGGTCTGCGGTTTAAATATTCGAAAAGCTCATTCGTTGTTATTAATCAAGTAAAAAAATATAATGTCATTTTCTTATATATTTTCAATACTTCGATTAATAAGGTTTTAGAAAATTGAAGAAGAACAAACCAGCGCACAATAGCACTACCTCAACGGTGCTGTGAAAATGTGCTAATGTGCTAGAAATCAGGGGCTTTATTAAAACTGTAAGGAGAGCTGAAAAAGAGGGACTAATAGTTATATAACTAAAAATGACATGAAAACCGATACAATTTAACCTCATTTAGAGATATTGCTAAAGGGTGACTGAAGAAAGTTCTTTAAAATTGTGTTGGATTATCCGGTTGTAGGGGTAATAAAGTTATGAGGAGAGGGGGGGGGGGGCAAAGAGACTAAGTAAAAATACAATCCAATAACAATAGGTAAAAACTGTCAGTATGGAACTGTGCTAACAAATTATACAGCTAAAATAATTATTACGTTCGAATAAGAATTATTAACGTAGAGCTAAGGAGAGGTAAAAAGTAGCTGTTTAAAAATTGTAACACGGCTGAGAGGTTTTCTTAAAAAATGTGAGGAGAGCTGAGACTGGGAGTGCAAAAAGTAATTAAACTGAAAATGACATGATTACTGTTATAATTGTACGTCATTTAGAGATGCTACTGATGGAAGGCTGAAGGAAGTTTTTTAAATTCTAAGGGGGGCTTACTGGGTCATCCGGTTATTAGGTTATAAAATTACGAGGGGGACGGACGGACGGGGGGGCTTAACAATAGTTTAACCCAATAAAAATATAGTTTAAACAGATAGAATTCCATTTTATTTAAAGGGGACTAAGGGGGGGGGTAGAAGAGAGGCTGAGTGGGGCTCGTCAAAATTAAGTGGTGATGTTGAGGAGGAGCTGAAGGAGGGCTTACCGGTAATTCAACCCAATAAAAATTATGTAAAAACTATTCGAATTTTACCTTATTTAGAGTGGTACCGAGGAGAGGTAAAGGTGGGTGGAGGGGGGTTGTATGGTATGACTTTCCAAAATCACTATATTATAAAGGTAGGTAATAGTATATTACGTACGAGTTTGCAAAGGCTTCGATTTACGAACCGAGAGGCTTACGGCACGAGCCGAAGACGAAAGCCGTAACGAGGTTCATAAAAAAACCTTTTCGAACGAGTTTCGTATACTATTTTTCCGCCTTGGAAATCAAAATCAAGCGGCGGAGGTGCTAATTTGAGGTTAGAAGGCGAAAAAAAAAATATATATATGTAAGCTTGTGTGAATCATCAAGATTGGCTTAGCCGTTGGTTCTCCTTATTGTTAGAGTCAGTATGAAATAAGACTCCGAGTCGCGAGCTCTGTTATTGTGAGACATTGTACAGAGGTTTATTATCGTCAATTGTATTGATTCAGGTTAGTTGAATATCTCGTCTAGTGTAACTTTATTACAAGCTTCCGCTAATTTGTACATATTGTAAATATTACAGTTGTTTTACTGCATCTCACTAGTGTTGATTAATTAATCCTTATTCCCTCCCGATTCCATCTTCGTAAATCGGGACCTACATATGAATTCTGCTACGCAGGGTGCTTTCTATTTCAAACTAAAGCAGGGACCATCTCTCACTGCTTGGGAGACTAGGTATCTAAAACTTGGAGCAAGAGCGACACCAATACACTGGAAAACTTATGAAACTATTGAGCTGACGAATTTTCTCTCATTCTAAAGTGCAAAAAAGAGTATAGAGATGCCATTAAAAACATGAGCTGTTTTTACGGGTTACACTTCGTTAAATGTTTTCTTAAATGAGTTTTAAATCGAAAACAAAGATATTCGCATTGGTGTACTGTTGTCTGCTTCTTTCTTTTTTAAATTAATAATACAAAAAGCAATCTCATTAGCATGAATATTTTTTGAAAATAATGAATATTTTTAGCAGCAAAAAGTAAAAATTATGACCATTGTAGATACTTACTGCAAGGTTTATAGTTAACTAAAATTTGAAATTGTAATATTAAAAAAGTATTGTTGAATGTGACACAATAAGATAAAAATTACTATTTGGTAAAAAGTGTTTCAAACTTTTATCCACAGTAACATTGTTTTTGTTATAATATTAAAAGTATGAGTATACAGTTTTAAAACTAGCCGACTTAAAAAATGATTATTTATTATTATTGATAAAAATATTTTACCCCGAAAATCTAGAAAAAAACGAAAGAGATTGTGGGCTGTTCAAAGATACCTGAAGTCCTTTACCTTATCGATAAAGTTTACTTTATTTTACATTTTGAAACGCTATTAATTTTAGAGAAGTATATTTTTGACAAAAAGAGTTAATGGTAGTTGTTAGTATTTGACGGAATAAGTCATGCTAAAATTTAAGCTAAAACTAGCAAATAATAGTGGAAACTACGATTTTAGAGAAGCGACCAATATAATGTACGAGTCTTCGAGTAACTGCAAGAATCTCCCAATTTCCGTAATTATTCAGTGATTATATGACGGAAAAAAATAAATAAACAAATTCTTAGTGTTTTAAAAACAAAAAAAAACATTTTGGAGTAGCATAGAAATTTGAAATGCCTATTAAGACACTTTTTCATTTGAAACCAACGAAATAATTTGTTATTCTTCCTAATTAATTTTTAATATAACTTGAGTAGAAAACTACTTAATATATCTTAACAAAATTTTAAAACCAATTTCTTACTAATAGTCTTTTCTTTTTTTTCTGGCGAGAGGATGAAGTGCGCTCCGTCGTCGATAGTGTGACCATCTTCTCATATACTGGCACTTACGCTTTACTGTTTAAGAGACTAGCTCTTTCGATAATGAGAGTGCCAGTGCACTGTATGGTAGTTAGACTACTACACTGCAGCTGGTGCAGTAGCTGTAGCAATTCTCTCTTCGTGCACACATGTATACATATTCTCGATGATTTGAAATTCACATGATAATTAAACAATAATAACCGTGGAAGTCATCGCAAATCACTCTCGTGCAAAATATTTGAAAAGGCTATTCGAAGAAAAATACTAAAATATATGGCATCTTGTATTTATTGTACCTATATATCAACTATATATAAATACATATGCAGAAAAATCAATATTAGCACATATTGGCCTATAATAATTGTTATTTTTAGAAAATGGTCTTATTTCTCTTATTGTTTTTAGTAAAATTATTAATAAGGTTACTTTTTCTTAAACGATTGTCAAGAAAAAATTTTTTATTTTTTATTTTTCTAATCAATTTTAAATACTGGAAATAGGAGTTGGCGCACAAGGGACCAGAGCTCCAATAGTACACACACACACGCGCGAGCGCGCGTGTATATTATACTATTATGTTGTAGTTGAGGTGGGCCTTACTACATTCATTCCCCACACTCCCCATAATAACCCTCCCAGTGCCCCTTACAAACTAAGAGAAAATGCTTGTATTTTTTCTTATTTTTAAAGGTTTTGTTTTTAAATGAGCCCATCCACAGTCGCCTCACTACATTTTTTTAGCCCCCACAGCTGCATTGGGATCACATTTGTTTTCTTTATTTTGCCAATTACAAAAATAAATCTTTTTTTTTTAAATTACTAATTTTAAACAACTTATTTGTAAAGAAATATATACAGTTCATTAACTATAAGTATTGTTTTAACGCTACTTTTAATGATAAAATTTTTAGTGAGTTGACTTTTAAACAATTCTGATGGTTTTATAAAAGTTCGAGTTTTGTATGTACAAGTTTTTTGAAGTATTTGATCACTACGTGTTACATAAAATATCTTACATTTTAATAAAATAATAATAAACGTGCTAGTCATTACGAGGTGCCCTATACAACCACAGAGAAGTTTTTTTTCCACGCAACTTTTAATTAAATAATAAATATTTATAT
>NW_019379453.1:1035111-1059283 GCF_000648655.2 Copidosoma floridanum | reverse complement strand
CAGTGACGACAAATTTTTTTTTGATAGTTTATTACTAATATTAACAAAAAAGCTCATCGCACCAAAAACCTTATATTTTTCTATAAATTGAAAAAAAATTGTTTGTATGTGTGAAATCCATTTATTTTCTCTCTAGGCAGTATTATAAAATAGACGAAAATGAGTATTCAAAAGTTAGTGTTCCAGTATGAAAATAATATTGGTACTTACGGCAGCGCTTTTATTTAGTAAACTTTCTTTCAAACTTGAGTTTGGCAGGAGAGAAACTAAGTAAACAAGCACGTAGAAAGCGTTTACATCGCCCACGAATAAATTAGCAAAAACAATGCATTAAATAGTCTTAAATTTTAACTATACTTAAAAAACCTTATAATGAACCCGGGTGTTTTCATGATTGTCGTTAATATTGTTTAAAAATAATCTGACTTAACATGTACAGATTTGTAGGCTATGTAGTGACAGTGACGACAAAATGATAGTTTTAAACTAAATTTTCAAATAAAATTTTTTTAAATGCCGAGTACCATGACCTATGTTTTTTCAGTACGAGAATATCTGTTTAGTTCTAAATAAGTAAAAAATTCATAAAAAACACAACTTCTTTTACTGTAAGTAGTAAGGAAACTGGTCGATAGGAGTGTAGATGCAATGTAAGCTTAGACGTTACTAAAATAATACTCATGAAAGAAAATGGTGAGTACACATATGACTTTATAATTACAGTTTCCTAGTAAGTGCATCATCACATACATGGAGTTTCAGCTGGATAGTGCTGAATACTGTCAGGCTCAACACAAGTGAAGAGAAAGAAAGCAATAAGAAGACAAAAAGATAATTTGTGATACACAAGGCTTAAGATAAAAAGATTTAAAGATATATTGATTGAAGAAAAGGCAGGGGCCCTTGACTTATAGGACCTATTTCCCTCTTATTGCAGTCACAATTTTAGGATATTCAATTTACATTAAAAAATAAACTGTGAGCGGAATTCGGTTTATTTCATACTTGTATGAGTGAATTGCAACAGTGTGATCACTTGATAACCAAGTGCTTATGCTGTTAGTGTCGGACAAGTAAGTACATATTTTTCACGTAGACTTTATTTTTATGTACCAGTTGTATTATTAAAAATCTTCGATGTAAAGTAGTATATTAGCAAAGAAATTCGATATATATGTAGCTAATAATAATGTTTTAGTTCGATACAAATAAGTATTGCAGAACTCAATGAAACATCATAAAAGCCTACAACGTGCAAAAAGTACATGAATAGCAAAACAATTCAAAGATAAAAGACGATGACTAACATATATTTTGAGACGAACAAGTATTTGTCAAAATTTTAAGAAACAAACAGAATATTAGAACACAGAGGGCAGGTAAATACTGGAAATGTATTTTGAACTGGAATAATTTTTAAGTTTGCAGTTTAGTAGTTTTCCAGTTCAGAAAAAAATTTCAAACATTTTATATTCTAGTGAATTTATTGTCGCTCTGGAATACCTTGAACGTTTATTGCAAAAAACAGTCTTAGCATTTAATTTTTTGACTTTTTTTTTGGAGATCCACATAGAAGTTGTAGAGTTTAAGAACATTAAGAAGTTTCAGATATATTAGGCCACCTTGTTTAATGGCAATTAGCGTGATAAATGCCTGCAGAAGTTGCTTTGGATTCAACATTTAACACGTATTAACCTGAGGCCCGCTACGTGCTTAACCAAGGTTGTCATTATGTAAGAAGTACTTATTTGTGTTAGTGTCGTGCGTTATAGAGCTTCGTCCCTCTCGGCTCCCCCTTGTCTTGCTTAGTAGTTGCACTGCAGAGCTGTATCTCTCTGCTCTCCTCCCTCGTCGCATGTAGTCTAGTAACTGCGCTGCAGAGTTAAATCCCTCCGCACTCTTTCCTTGCCTCGTCTCGGGTTGCAAAAGATGAGTTATCTTTGAAGCTTGGTTGTGCTTAAATTTTTTAAGCTCGCATCTCATCAAACACTACCAGTTTAGATGAAATTGCAACTTTTGTGTAAAAATACTGTCTGTAAGATACCGAGATTTGAGAAGGTTAAGGAGTATCATTCAGAGAGGCGAGAAACGGGGAGTCTCCCCAGCCTGTGTAGATGTACCCTTTTACCACGCACCTTCTCCTCCACTCAACAAACTTAAAACAGTACGATTGCTATTAATTATATCTTTGAAAAATTCTTGCCAAGATTTGATTTTTTTTGTCGAGCACCTTCCTTTTCTACTAAAATATCTCTAAATACGTTTTTTTGTCATTGTGTCACATACATAATAATATGAATTAAAAAGCAATCCAACCTTGTTATCTCATAAGAGATCGTATTAAACTGTTAATATTTAATAATTTTGACCTCGAAAATTCCCCTGGTAAAAAATCTGAAAAATTCATGTGCACTCCCGGTATACTCAAACATAACATACATTTTTTTCCACAATCTTACATTTTGAATTTTTCTCCTAAACTGCCTTAACAAAGTCACTCTCCTTCGTTGAAATAAGGCTCACTCAGGAGCGCAAGTGTCTTATATATGAATATCGTCTCAAACAATAAGACACAAGTTTCGCTTTTAATTGCTAAATCCAAGTTCGCCCCATTCAAGATGCTGAGTATCTCTCGATTAAAATTATGTGCTACCCACTTGTTAACCAGATTAACTATCATTACCTCCACAGATTTTGGTTTACGAGAGCCAGTAGAATCTAAAGAAAACAATTCTATTCTAATACATAAAATGTATTTGAAACAATGTCTTGACAATTAAATAAAGATCAAAAGCTTACTTTTTAACACATTCGTAAATTTGATACATTTTTTATTGATGGTCCGGATGGTTCTAAAAAAACTTGTTTAATTAAAATATTAATTTACAATTTCATTTTAATAAACAAAAGAATTTTATCCATAGCTTAGACAGGCAATCCTTCTATTTTACTACCAAAAAGAATGACAAGCCACATAACTTTTGGACTGCCATTTGATTTAGGCTCTGTTAAACGTGCATGTTTAAAATTTTAATCAGATGAGAAAAATTGCCTAAAAAGTGTTATTATTTGGAACGTAGCCTCTAGAATATCTAAAAAAAGTACCAAAAATCATTGACAGAACTTTAAGAAACTTGTGTAACAGCAATGAACCTTTTGCATTTAAGATTTTTCCTGTTGTAAGAAATTCAACTAAAATTTTCATTGTCGAAGAGACTAATAAGTGTTCAAATATAAATCACAAAAATTTATTTAATTGATAAGTAATGTTTATCATTGCTGTTAGGTATTGGAGATGGATTCAGTAGACAGTAGGTGCTTGCGTACCCAAAAATAAAGTTATAATTTTATGAAATTATAGAGTACATAATATAATTATAAATAAAAATATACCTTCTATAAAACGATATTGTAAACAAAGGTGGTGCAATTTTCGTTGGAATGAGTATATCTACGTTAGTTGGGTGTGGTTTCAATAAATATTTTAATATTTAATTACTGAACAACCATGAACAATATATTATGGCACAATAAAATATGAACAATCTGTAGACTGGCCAGCATAAGACTATGTAGTTTTATCGTATCTGGCAATGATTTAAAAATAACTTCTTACTGCCTACGCTAATTACATCCATAACGTCACGCTCTCATCTATTACATACGCTCACACACTTATTACTTCTTCATACTTAATACCTAAAATGTACCTAATACTCAATATCTAAAAAATTAAGACAAAGAGAACTGTAGTAGAACTTTCTTCTGTAGGATAGTGTTACATGCCAGTAAATGTCCCTTCAGGACGCTCATCACACATAAGTTTTTTGACAGATATTGTTCAAACATCAAAAGTATACTTAAAATAGCATAAGAAATACCCCAAAAAATTACAGATCGCTTGACAGTGCCCTTTGTTACTTATTTTATTTTAAAATGTTTCAGTTTAACATGTAATCTTACAGGAAAATCAGTTAAAATTGCATTTATAAGATCTGTATGAACCTATTAATTTTTGTTTGTATGAAAGATTACTGTTTAATAAATCTGTTTCATTTTTAAATAGAGCTATAATTTATATTTTTTTTTTAATAACACAAGAAAGAAGAGGTCAACTATGCGTAACAGCGTGTGTATAAGTACGTCCGTAAGAGAAAAATAATTCCCAGCGTTGCTGCATATATTTGCGCTGCCCCACCTCTTTGATTTTTGAGCTTACCTTCTTTCAATCTCAGAGGAAGACTTGTTCTAAGAAACGTATTAAAAAATGTATTATTGTATTTATACAGTACAAAAAAATTTTTTTGTAGTTTCTAATAATTTTACAAAATGTAAAAAAATTGTATAAACAATTATTTATTCATTTTAAAAGAAGCTAATTAATGATAACTTATTAATGTTCATTATTGCATAGAAAAGTACTAAAAGATACTAGTTTTTAAGTTTTCCAAAAAAACGTTTCACTGAAAAAATTAATTTACTAAATAAGTTATTTGTTACCTACTGTCATTCATAATGAGGCCAAATTCACTAATAAACAGTAAATAAAAATTTACAGTAAGTAATGAACCATACCATAAGAAGAAGTAATCGAATTTACTATATCGGGACCGCTTAAGGCAGAGTGGGTAAAAGCTTCGGCTAGTGCGCAAAAAGTCAGGGGTTTAAAAATAAATTCGGAAACTATTTTTTCGGAATTGGTCAATAGGAAAGAGAAGAAATTCAAAATGTGAGATGTTCTGTGGAGGAGAAGAGACTAGGGCAGCACAGATGGGCTGGGTATGGTGCGGGGATGTGTAGAGGGGATTACATTGCTATAGCACTGCAGCATGATGAGACAGGACAGTGAGGCATACAGGGGACTGGTAGGATGAGGTGAGGGAAAAGATACAATGAGAAATTCACCTTCGTTACACATTTTCTCAAGGTTACTAATCTGAAATCGTTCATTTACTCTGTAGTCCAGAACGCGCCTATAGAAGTATAACTTCGAAAATCCGGTCTTCTAGAATACCAGAAAACTAGAAACTACGTAATATATGTTTAAAAATATTTTTAAAAGTTCATGGTTCTTTTATCAATAATGTTATATTAACATCTGATAAAAAATACACATATTTTTTCAGCTAAAAATTTTTTAAATAATACGAAAAGAGAAAGCATAATTTACCATAGCATCAATTAAAGAAAATTTTCCGTGACACGAACTATATCTAATAATTAATTCGACCCTCGTAGTAATATCAAATTTTAATATGTGTGAAGGTCTTTGCAATGATACACTAGTGGAAGAAACTAAGTTATTCGAGTATGAAATTAAAGCAAAAATTATTACTAGTGAAAAACGAAAAATTTAGGTTTTCACTTCACAGACTTAATTAAGTGCAGGCACCTAACTATCATTACTTTTCATGTTGTATAGAAAACAATTTTCATTAAATTAAGCTTCGTGTAAGACTATCAATAAACTTTAAGGTCAAAGTCTTAATTCTGTAGGATAATACTTTAAAAATTCTTCATTTGATTGTAAACAATTTTATGTTGCACTAATGACATCCAAAAATAGAAAAAAAATTATTAAAGTAGAATGTAAAAATAATTAAGAAATAGAAAACAATGTATAAAAAGAAATCGTCCATTAATACTCGATTTATAACTCACAGATATTTTATTTACGTAATTTTCTTTATTTACTTTGTATAACAATTTCTTACATTAAATTTGTATTAAATACACATGAAAAATTGTTAATAATAAGTTTATTTGTTTCAAATTATGTTACTAAGTACAAAATCCGTTTTGTTTTATAATCAATTGCTCCCAACAAAGTTTTGTAATAAATAATTATTGTAACACACTCGTCTCCTCGTTAACAATTCATTTTTAATACTCCTGTTCTCGTGGGGGCGTCTCAACATAGTGAATGGTACAGTTATTTCGGTATTCGTATGCTTGACAGTTGGTAAAGGAGGTACCTTCAAGGCTGCGTATCGGCTCAAAGCGCGGCTTTGATGCCAAAAGCATGGGGCGAGAAGAACGAGGGGAGTAGGAGGTGCTTTCCTTTCGTGGACGTGATCGAGGGGTGTTCTCACGAGGGAAGGACGATCATTTGCTGGGCGAGGGGAGAGAGAGGGTGAATCAAAGATACCTTCTTTCTCGCTAGTATAGAAACAAAACGAAAACAAATGAGTATTTTGTTTGAATAATGAGTAGCGTTGCCCTTAACAATTAGTTAGCTTTATAAAAAAAGACGAGGAGACTAGTGAGAGTTCAGTCTCGCTGTGTATCTGAGTCTTGGTGCGAAACGTTGCTGAAAATATTGTCTAACTTTTTAGTATTTCAATAAAATCCTTTGGCCCATTTGACTTTTCGTCTCTGTGTGCTTTCCTTGACTGCGAAAACCAGTCGGTTTCATCGATTTTGTGTTTGATATTTAAAACGTAAGAAAAAAACTCATACGCTTCTGCTATCACAGAAGAAATATCAGGATCTAATATAGTTACAGAAATGGAAGATACATGCTAACAGCTCCTTATGATTACACGTATTTCGAACCAGAACTGTCTTATGATGCATAAATATATTTCCTATGCCAACATATTTTTGCGAATCGTACAGGAAGGTAGGACCTCACAAGTGTGTAAATACTAGTGGGTATGGAAAATATTTTTACACAGAAAATATATTTGCGCAATACGATCAAGTTCTGGCTTGAAAAACGCTTAATAGAGGTAAACGTACCATTTACCGTGCATCTGTAAATTTTCTTCATTTTATTAAGATGATTGTAGGTCAGTTTGATGCTAAATATTGGCTCAGTAAATTTTAAATTGTTGTTTAGGATCTCTAGAATGCTAATGATTGTTTTTAGGCAGCTGGAGCTTATAAAAATGATGTTAAAAAAAAAAAAATGAAATCAAACTCGTGTTCCTGATTCCGTACCGCTGTTCTTATTACCGCATCACATCTACCGTATGTGTCCCTAATACCGCGCTCCAATCACCGTATATTTCCTGATATAATGAGTTGATTACTATGATAAAGTCACTGACTATTTTACTTATTTTCATCTATCTAATTTAAATATTAAGAAACATTGAAACTTTATCATAGGAATTTAATGAGATCATGGTGAATAGATAAAACTTTTGAATAAATACAAATAAGTTATCCTCAACAGTATACAAGCACTGATTGAACTTTGAATAGTGTACTTATGATACAACAAAAAAAATAAAATTTTGTAGTGATAAAAAATATCACTAAGCAAAAACTATGAGTAAAATTAAGAATAACTCATAATAAATTCTAATTTCTTTATTGTTGTAATTCTGTTTGCTTCTTCAGAAGTTCTGCAATCTGTGTTACTAAATGAATTGCTTCTGTCTTTTCTATTAAATCTTCTTCAACAGACTTTTTTCTATTTTCAATAGCTTTTAACTTTTCTTCTTGCTTTCGCAATTTTTCATTTTCTTTTTCAAATCTTTGTTTCTCTCTCTGTAACTGTTTTTCTTTTTTGATTCTTGAGTCTCCTTATTTTTAACTCTTGTTTCTTCTTGTTTTTCTAACTTTATTTTTTTCTTTGTGCCAAATCTTCCTCTTGTTGACGTTTCCTATCCAATCTCAACTTTTCTCTCTTAATCTATTCTTTTCCTGTTGAAATAGGTAACATTTTTGCACTTCTTTTGTTACTTTTTTTCGTGGTCAGATCGATGCTTGGATACGGAATAAATGATTTGATTGATTCTTGAACTTTCTTATTGCATTCAGCGGCGTTTGTTATATCCTTGAAAATTTTTGTAGGTGGTCGCTGATCATTGTTTTTTTCCGAAAGCAATGCATAGGGTTCATTGAATTTATTTTTTTTTTCAGGATTGATAGTTGTTTCTTGACTATTTGTTAATGTCTTTGAAACTGGTGGCACATTTTTTTCGGGTATACTATTCAAATTTTCAATAATAGACATTCCGTCAAAATTATGAGAATCTTCATTTATGACAATCGTTTCATCAAGAATACCACCACGTTGTTCCTTCTGTACGTTAGAGAAGACACTCTCGGTGGGCAATAAACAATTAACTGCTCCACAAGCACTACTGACAAAACTTTAAGAACTATTTAAGCTACAAATATTTGTTTCTGTGCTACTTAAGGAACGTATAAAGTTTTCATTCAAACAATCATCAATTTCTAAAATGATAGCTGGTTGGCTCTCTAAAGAGATTTCTTGATCCTAGAATAAAGACAGAACAATGTACTCTCAGGTGGTTCCATCCAATAAAAATAAAAAATCGATTTTTTTCTTAAACCCGAGGATGATATTTATTTATAAATTAATTCATTTATTCATTTATTTACACTTTCAGTAGTAGTTTAAACCGTGATTAAGATTTGCAAACAAATTAAAGACAAAAAATTTTGGCACTTTTTAAACAATAGTATATAATTATAAAAATCTTAAAGAAATGTATATGACGTAAAGAGTTAAAAGAATTGGAGGGAAAAGGTAAGTAAAAAAGTTTAAAGAACAAACAAATTGAATAATATTTATTAACCCTTAAATTAAATTCTATTTTCACCTGGGGATTTATGGAATTAGTAGTTCTTCCATGATATTGGTAAACTTAATCAGGGCTACCATTCAATCTAAAAGCATCTAAAACATCTTTTGGAATGTAGTTTTGTAGGCCCAGTCAGAGTACTTCAGGCTTTAAAGTACTGAGCTCTTCAGTACTGTGAACATCAACATTTTCAGTACTGGGTGCTGCAGTACTCGGTGCTACAGGGCTGAGTGCTTCAGAGCTGGGTTTTTCAGTGCTGGGTACTTCACTACTTTGATTTTGCTCAATGTGATGGAAAAGTCTTGAGAAATGAACTGCTTCTACATTGAAAGGTTTAAGCCCACATTTTCTAAAACCATTGTGTAAAATTAACTTTGCATCAAGTTGATCAAGAGTTTTCTTCAAAACAGTTGCAAATTGAATTTGGCTAATCCCAACACTTGAAAATTCCAAGCAGAACTGTTTATGGATTTTTCTCCACGTGACCTTGAATGGTCGAAAAAAAGCAACATCCAGTGGTTGGGTTACATTAGTTGTGTTTGGATGCAGAGCAATCAGAATAATTTGATGATCCAAACAAAATAAACTAAGTTCGAAAGTCATGTGTGACTTGTGGCCATCAACGAACATAAAAACTGGTCGTTTTTTCCACATTTTAGTCAACCATGGTTCAAAAGCATTTGCTACCCATTCAAAAAAATTTTGAGCTGTCAAGTATCCATTATCACTGTACCTAAAAGTATAGTCACTTGGTGCAAATTGTGCGGCATCATGTGGTAATAACTGTCCTTTAAAAATAATGAATGGTAGAGCTAGTTCACCAGCAGCATTTGCTGTTATCAGTACGGTTACATTCTCTTTTTCATAATTGCCCACTACTTTATAGACATTCTTACAACCTTTTGGTGCCAGTACAGTGAGTGGATGAGGGTTCAGTGGAACTCCTAAAAATTAATTATAAAATCAAGAGTGTATTTCCAAAAATTTACCTCTGACAGCATGGTTAAAATGTATGATTGTACTCTTACCTGTCTCATCTGTATTGAAGATACGATCATCTTCAATATCCAAAAGATTTTCTTGAACAAAATAATTATGTATAGAAGAGTACCAGTTACGTAGACTTCGTTCTGTTACATTTGCCTTACTGAGAGTTACTGTCTCAGATACCCTTGAGGCAATTTTTGGGTGCCTTTTCATGAATAGGTTAAACCATTTCCTGCCATGTATATTGTCAATAAATGGATTAGGTTTGCCAAGATTCACACAAGTGTTCTTCACTGTTTGAATTAATTCAAACTTAGATATGAGAAAACCTTTCTAAACGGCATCAAAAATCCAGTCTTCCAACTCATCTTCTTGTTGTTTGGTGAGAACAGAACAAGCTCCTGGCTTATTGTCCGAATACTTTCCCTTAATTTGGTCTCTGAAAGTAGTCAAAGGTATGCCATACTTAGCTGATACTGTGCTTACAGTCCCTGCTCTTTTCTTGATCTCACCTTATGCTTGTACAACACTTTCTTTTGAATAATTCATTTTGGTTTTTTTTTTCGACCACTTTTGAATTGCACATTTGATTCTTCGTTTTTTTTCGACTTGGATTTTTCATTTTTCTTTGCTTTAGACACTTTCATCGTAATTGATGTAGCTGACCAAAAATTTTAAACAAAAACAAAGGTGACAAGAATGGAGGTTGTAACTATATCTGTCATCAGACGGTGATAGGAGTACGGTATTAAGGACACATACGGTAGATGGAGCGCGGTAATAAGAACAGCGGTACGGAATCAGGAATACGAGTTTGATTTAATTTTTTTTTATAACATCATTTTTATAAGCTCCAGCTGCCTTAAAAAAAATCATTACCATTCTAGAGATCCTAAACAACAATTTAAAACTTACTGAGCCAATATTTAGCATCAAACTGACCTACAATCATCTTAATAAAATTAAGCAAATTTAAAGATGCACGGTAAATGGTACGTTCACCCTAGTTAAAAATTGTGTGCATGTACACTCTTGTCAATAATTATGATTACACCGTAAATCTAGTTAAATTGGCCAAATATCTTGTAATAACCTTTAATTTTGTAGATATTTTTTTATACAATTAAAGTTATCTGAATCTTTTGAATTACTTTCAATAATAGATTATTACGAATTCTAATTACAGTTATCTGGAGATAAGTACTATTCGATTTGTTTGTACTCTGAAAATTCCATTGTCATTTTAAGAGTTAGTACAATGCATATATAGCTAAGATCTTGAATTATTTGTTATTATGGTATCTCAAATTAAAAAAATGTTGATACGGTTATTAGTTGAAAGAAAAAATCGGAATAATAAGTAGTAAAAAAATTTAATTTTTCTATCCTTTGGCATAATAGAAAATACAGAATAGTTGTATTGTCGTAATTTTTTAACGTTTAAAAGACAATACTATTATAAATTTACCATACTCTGCTTGAAATGTGAATAATTACTAAAAGTTCGTATAAACATGCAATAATCTTACAGAACGACAAATATTTATAAAATTACTTGACTGATTCTATAAGTAAACTTATAATCATGAGCCTTGTAGAGCGATACTTTTAAGGTGTATATTACTGCGTATCGAAGTATGATTTGTCATATCATTTCACACAATGGCATATAAAAAACTTAAATAATTTACATAGTCTATTACTCATAATTATAAAATAACTTGAAGCAGCAAGCATATGACCTGAAATTAAATTAATTTAAACTGATTTATGATCTTACTCTGAATAATAGAAATGCAGTAATTATTCATTGTTCGTATCTATAAAGTCTATCTATTTGCCTCCTAGATGGTGTTAAATAATAGTTAAAAATAAGTATTAAAAAGTCAATATTTAAGTATTTATATGGTTAGTGTAGGGTGGTGTAGTGTCTTGACAAAAACTAATTTAAGGCAAAATAACGGAAAAAAGACTGAATTTGATCTTATTTTTTTCATACTGCATACTATGGGCACCCATTGCATTTTTATTCCTCTGCATAATATGAATCCTAAATTTGTATAAATCTGAAATTGTGCCGCGGCTTCATGTAGCCACTTTGTATAAGACTCCTTCAGGATGAGACAGTTTTTTATTATTAAACTTTTTTTTACAAATATATATGTATGCTTCAAAAATATATTGAAGATAGATCAAGCTGTAGTTTAACCTAAGACCTCGTAGCTATTATTTAAAAAAATATGAAAATAGTGCTTTTACAGTGGCAGCTCTTTAAATAATTAAAAAATAATTATAAGTGCTTAACAGGTCTACAAGCTTAAAATAGATGAATATACAGCCATTTACTGTGTCTTATAATAGTAATCATTACAAGAATGATATATTGAAGAAAATAATTCTCTATTGTGATGGAATTTTCCGATTGTACTGAATTAAAATCTTTTACAAAACCTATAAATAAAATACCATTTTACACACATAGAATTACTTATACACATTATATTTGACATCAAATGATTTAAGCGGAATAGGCAGCTCAATAATCAAAGCGAAGCATCGAGGAGTTATTAGCGTATAGCGGCAGTTCCAGCAAGGTGTCAATAGCGAGTGGTAAGTTCGTACCCTATAAGTCATTGTCCTTCTTCTGTAACTCTACCAAAACCAAACGAATAGACTTATGTTACACAAGACTTGCTTGGTCCATCATTGTAAAAAATAAGCTCCTTTTGTAATGTTTTGTGATTGGCAAAATTTAATAAACAACTAATTTCACTCTAATTTTTGAGTGCTTCTGTCTCATGTTGGCTTTTGGTACCTATGTATATAGTAGAGATGACTTTTGGGCTCCTACCGTGAATTTCGTTTTTCCATCCATTTGCTGTATACATTTTTCTAATTTTTGCTGCAAAAATCATCTAGGTCATAATCTTGTGATTAAAACAATCACCTTTGAATAATCAACGAAATAAGAATAGAAACAGTAACTAGTCTCCGTGAACAGGAATTGACTTGAAAAACATAAGATAAGCACACCTTTCTTGAACAATCAAAATCCTTTCCGAAATAGTTCGCCTGAAAGCACTAGCGTTGCTGACATCAAGAGCATTTCTACCGTCTCCTTATCCCGTCCTCATTGTATCCTAGAGTGTTATAAAATATATGAATTATATATAGTATTACTCATGCTCCGTGTTTGATATAACACACATATCATTTGTCCATTAAACTTTACATTATAATAAAATAGCGTAAACACACCAAATTCAAACTTCTCGCCTGCTGCGGACATACGCCAACGGAGATTCATATTTTGGTAAAGTAGTAAACAAGGCCAAGGCCGTTGAAATTCTAAGAAATCCGTGCGCAAGGTAGGCTGTTGAACCGAGTCATACGATAATAAATATACATTTAAGGTGTGCAAAGGCTTTGAAGAAGCTATAGAAGCTTATAACCTACCGATTAAATTCATATTACTAATATATTGAGTCATGAAGTCCGTTAATGAAAGTTAACGCTTAAGTATATTATGCTCATGTAAAATTCATTATATGTTAATAATCCTTATTGCTTAACAAGTAGCACTATATTGACTACGAGCACATCTTGAGTGGGAGCGTTAGTGCCGAAGTTCGGTACTAAATTTTTCAGCATCAAAGCATTGGGTCTTATAGGAACGGTTTTATTTTAATTCACTGCAATTCTATTTTCACCTGGGGATTTATGGAATTAGTAGTTCTTCCATGATATTGGTAAACTTAATCAAAACATCCTAATTTATTTAAGTTTTTTATATGATTTCGTGTAAAATAATACTAGTACGTGCATGAATTAAAATATCACTTAGATATGCAGTAATACAAACCTTAGAAGTATCGCTCTATAAAGGAGGCTTACTATTATGAGTTCCCTTATGAAACTAGTCAAGAAATTTTATAAATATTTATCGATCTGTTAAATTATTACACGTTCGTTAGAAATTTTAGTAATTATTCACATTCCAAGCAGATTATGATAAATTTATAATAGTATTGTTTTTGAAAGGTCACATGCTTAGAAACGCGTATATAAAGCTTCAAGAAAAAGTTTTGATTAAAAACATTTTCTCAATCTCCATAAAGTAGAAATTTTATGAAAGAGTACCAAATATTTCATACGAGGGATGTCATTAAATGTGGAAGAATGACAAAGGACAACGGATCGTTAAATCTTAATAGTCACGTGAAACGCGCTTCACGTACTTTAATTATTGTGTCATCCGAGTTGATTTATACTTACGATTATTTTTCTATTTTGTAATTTAATTTTAATGCGCAACAAAACAATACAGTTATATTGGCTTTTTAAATGATATTTTTAAAACTTATCGTCAAATTCATCTGCTCTTTGTGATTCTCGTCTCATCGTAGAACTAATGAAAAGGCTTCAGTCATATGACAATTGATCTGTTGAGATTGGATATCATTATATTTCAAGTAAAGAAGATTAAAAAATACTTCTCGTGTTTATTACGTAAGAAATATCAGGATTTCAAAAAAGTTATAAAAATAAAGTGCAAATGCAAACAATTTTTATCTATTAAGTGTTTCAAGCCAGAACTTGATCATATCGCGCAAACATATTTTCTGTGTAAATATATTTCTTATACCTACTAGTATTTACACACTAGTGAGGCTTCATCTTTCTATACGATTCGCGAAAATATGTTACATAGAAAACATATTTTGGCAACATAAGACAGTTTTCGTTCGGAAAACGTGTAATTATAACGATCTGCTAGCATGTATCTTCCTTTTCTGTAACTTTATCAGATCCTGATATTTTATTAAAAATTATCCTGATGCATTCAATAAAAATTTAATTAAAGAAATTTTCATACACAGTAAATAAAAAAATGTCACTCAAAATTAATTGTAATTTTATTCAAAGTAATATGAGTGTTATATTTGGAATATAATTAGGTGTTGCCCTATTCAGACATTTTTTAAAGTCTTGTTTAAATTTTTTCTATTTTAGGTGACATGTCGCTGTTACAAATAAAAGGAAATAGAAACCAAAATATATAAGTGCCAGCAGATTTATCTCATTTTTTGTATTTTGATTTTACTAAATCTGTGGAGTGACCATCGGTCATATAACTACATAAAAATGGATACATTTTTTGTTTGTTACGATGTAAGTTTAAAATTAGGCACTCATAAATATCAAGCACACTCGCGCATCAAGTAGGTAATTTTCTGGGAGCTTGCTACGCAGCACATCCCGTACCGTCGCCCGCGTCGCAGTCACCGAGCCTAACGCTAGCACTACATAGGAGAATCACAATTTGTGACTTGAAGCGACTACCTGTCTCTTTCTCTGGCACATCGGTATCATAAACAAGGACAGCGAAGATGCATATGCCGTCCTAAAACCGAGGTTTCATGTTGCAGCTAGAAGAGAGATCTGGTACTCTAACTTTGACTCCCTTGCTTGGAAGGCTACAAGGCCTCTCTTTCCAATCGAGTTTTTGTTAGCAGTCATTTGTTGCGCGCCTTACAACACTTTGTATAAATCTCTTTTTTCCTTTTAATTCATGCGTTGATTAATATCGTTATTAACTATTTCATAATCTTCGGAAATACTTGAAACGCAAATGTTTCATAAATAAATTGTTTGTCATGATTATAATCTATTAGCGTCCTTATTGGTAGACCAGAGTAATTTTGTATAACCGACGTTCAATTTAGATCACTGTTATGGTCTTTCGAAAACGAGTTTAATGATAATATATAAATTAAACGTATAACTCAATGGTCTTTTTCTATCCCCAATTTCGATTCATAATTATTTGGGTTATTCCTTCACCCTTCCGGGTTCGCTTGATCTGTTAAATCGAGTTAATAGTGACCAGCGACCTTCACCATTCCTAGGCGTTATCCTTTCATGCCCCTTCTTGTTTAATAATTCCAGTGTGTGCGTTCAAAGGTAAGATATCGAATGTTACACATGGTAAATTTTGGCGCTCGACGTGGGGCCCGAAACGCGACGGAAGCATGCTGTAAAAAAAAAAAAAAAGATTTTTTTAAAAACAAAATATAAATATACTTCAAGATTTTTTTTGTTTGTACTTTATGCGTACAAAATGTTGCGACGACGTCGCACTAGTATTTACATGGGCACAATTAACGAGAATTTTGAGGACGGTAGTCCTGAAACACGTACCCTCGATGACTTTCAGAAAAACGTAGTATCGGATATGAAAACACTTTTTGAAGAAAACAAACTTTTGAAAGGACGGCTCGAGACATTAGAGATCGCAAACAATAACAATAACGTCGAAGCTTTGCTTGACGATTTCCAAGAAACAGTTGACGGGTTGCTAGAAACTATAAAGACTCTCACGCATCAACACGCACAAAAAAAGGAAAAAGTCTTGAAGTACCTTGAAAAACAAGGTGAGATTATTACGCGATGCAATAATATCAATAAAGCGTTGAAAGACACGAATTCCAAAGTTGAGGATTTTAGCTCACAATGTTCAAAGATATGATAATGAAATGCTTGTAAGCGATGATTTAAGGGCATTGCGAGATAGTCTCCATCAAAAGATGGATGAGGAATGTGGTTGATTAAAAAATCAATTTGAAAGCGTTACAAACGATTTGAAGAAAAATATTCAACGATTTTCTACGGCGGTAACCACGATACCAAAGATTATACTTCGATTGCCAAAGTTCTGCGGTTCTGATAAAGAGCGCCCTATAAAATTTCTCTCTGAACTTGAAAATTATCTTCATTATGTTAATCCCGATGATAACCACCTCCAGTATGTCATAGCCGGATGTTTTGAGGATGCCGCTAAAGAATGGTGGTATTTGCGCGAATCAGAATTAAAGAGCTACGCTCAATTTGTTGAAAAATTTAAAGAGCGTTATTGGGACGCAAATATACAAAGGGTTATAAAACGTAAAATCGAATTCGGTAAATATAACACTAATCAAAAATTAACTCGCGTAGAGTACACTACTCAGATTTTTGGTTTCGCAAAAGACATTGGTCTGTTTTCTGATGACAAACAATTTCTATTGTCCATAGCGAGTCATTTTGATCGCGCTACGCGTCAAGCAATAATGTATGATCGGGAAGCTAATGTGGAAACGTTATTAAATGTACTTTCGGACGTCGATGCAGACGATACACGCGTCAACGCAAACTCTCAACGCCAAAATTCAAATAGGGAGCACGAAGATAAAAATTTCCTGGTCGCGAAAAATCCACCCACTAATCAGCACGAATCGAAGAGTGGAGGTTTCGGTTCCTGTAAGGTCACATACCATAAATGGATATGAATGAAATTTTTTTTATTTATGTTTCATAATGATTTTCATTTCCTTTAGACATAGAAAAAAAATGTTTAAAATAAACAACTAAAAGACAAATAATGACGTAAAGAGTTAAAAGAATTGGAGGGAAAAGGTAAGTAAAAAAGTTTAAAGAACAAACAAATTGAATAATATTTATTAACCCTTAAATTAATAAATAAGTAGTTCGTCTTTTGATCGTAGGAATAAATAACAATTCTTTTAATAAGAATTCGTAATAATCTAGTAATAGTCTATTATTCAAAGTAATTCAAAAGATTCAGATTACTTTAGTTGTATAAAAAAATATATGCGAAATTAAAGGTCATAACAAGATATTTAGACAATTTCACTAGATATGGAGCGTAATTATAATTATTGACAAGAGTGTGCAGAAAATAAATTCACGTAGTAATAAAACATATTAATGATCTCTGTGGTTGATAAAAGTCATAGGTCACATAAGTAAATGAAGGCTAATATTTCTGTTACAAAATTAGAATTCTGTGAAGTACGTTGTGATTGATATCTTAGAAGCTTGAATATTTTTTAAGTTTGAATATCAATCAGTATTACAAATTCTTTTTATAGAAAATTGTGATTACTATATGAGTTTGATAAAAATAAATTATAATTAAAGCTGTTGATCAATGATTAGGCATTTTGTAAATTTTTATTAAAAAATTTATATAAATATTATTGAAGTCGAGAATTCGTGGGGAATCATCAAGATAAAATCAAAATAATTTAGCAGCAGAAGCATGTCCAATCCAAACGTGTTAACTAAAAATGATTATGATTAACTCAAGGTCAGAACTTAAGGTATGTCATTTTTAAACACTTAATTAATCTTATACAAAATTGAAAAACAGTATACACTGGAGAAAACCAAAATAATCATTTTAACACATTATACATATTGAGTTATGCATCCATTTTTAAATTTTCATAGAATAACATTAAAATAAGTAATTAAGTGACTTCCGGAATAACTAGTTGGTAATAAAAACTAAAAATATAAATTATCTTGGTTTTCCGGAAGGTCAGCCCTTGGAGCGTGCAGGGCTTCCGCCTCACGGTATGTACATGTTTAGAGAAAGTGACACATGCAATCTCTACATGTTCCTAACATATATATAATGGAGTAGGATTATGCAACCATTTATATAATTTTTCTTATAAGTCACCTTTGCATAAAAAATACATATTCTTCTATGATATGTATATTAAAAATGCGCTATTCACCCTCCTTAATCCTCCTCCTCCTCAAAAGAAGGCAAAATTCACCTTATTTTTATGTAAAAATAGCCCAACAGAAATTGAATAGTGCTTCTTCTTTACCCTTTGGACCGTCTGCCAAATAAGAAAAAATTTATTTTATTTCGCTGTTTAATTATTTCAATTAAATTTTAGATAGCTTCCCTCACTCCTGTCAATTTTTCTTATCGCAATGATACAATTGTAATTATTTGTTTTTCCTACCCTCACCATGACGAAGCCCCTGCTTGGCCCTTTTCACCCTTTCTCTTAAATGATAAAAGATTTTTGAAGTGAGAACTTCTTTAGTCGCGCCTCAGTTGGAAACCAAAACGGTAGAAACGCACGCACGCACGCACGCACACACACACACACATATATATACTGCAGGTTAGTGGCGCTCGAGTCTCATCGTTCGCATTCGGGTTCCGATACACACACACACACACACACACACACACACATATATATACTGCAGCTCGGTGGCGCTCGAGTCTCATCGTTCGCCATCGGATTCCGATACATATATATAGTCAGCATGTAGTGTAATGCACATATAATATTCCTATTGCCATGATGCCGTGCTGTAGTGTCTTACTGTATGCTGTGTCCTTGTATACAACGCATAGTGTATACGTGCACGTATGTATGTGTGTGCAACTTGTTTACAGAAACATAATCATGAATGCAACCATGAAAGTGTGCGTGTATGATATGTGTGTGTGAATGTGTACTTTCTACTTTTACTGCATAAGTGTTTAACTGTGTGCATGTTTGCCTGCGCGCATGTGTGTTTGTCATGAGACGTGACTACTAGCGCCGAAGAGTCCTTACAAAAGTAAATGAAGTGGGTAAAGTTAAAACTAAAACTTCTACCATTTTAAGTGTTCAAATAACAACCACAAAAATTTAGCGCCATTCTACTAAGTAAAAAAGCATCATGTGGCGATAACTAGAATATAAAACCTCTCTTTTGCGTCTCATGACAAAAAGAATATAGTAGTTAATATGAATACTATATATACTTGTTAATATTATTATTTTAATAAAGTACAATAACAAATAATTTTTGCATGAATGGCAGATCGATGTAAATAGCCAGTATTGATTAAACAGGTTTTTATAATATAGTATAACCTCTAAATAATAAAAAATATGCCGTATCTTCAAAAGAAATGAAGATAGAGCAAAAAAAAAATGAGTTTTACAGGTTTTCTAAGGGGAATAAAAATATTGTGATGCACATGATTAGAGGCGTTGAGTTATGAAAAAATATAACCTTAATTCTTTATGTTTTCGATGTACCTTTATGAAATAAAGAGGGAAAATTATGAGAAAAATTATATTATGTTTAGTACAGTATAACAATAATGCAGAAATGATTTTTTATGGTCGTGCGTGCACATAACGTTCAAGTATTAAAAATATACCTTTTCTTTAAAAGGGAGCAAGATATAGAAAAAATAACAAATTTCACTGGTTTCCTGAAGAAAAAAATATCATCGTGGCACACAATAAAAAGGTTCCAAGATGTGTAAAAACATAACCTCAAATTTCAGTATTTTAAATATTTCTGTATAAAATTAAGTTGAAAATTTTTTGGAAAAATTATAGCATACTTGCAAAATTATTACAAATATGTAGGATATATTTTTTGTGTTTCTGCCCAACAATGACCTTAAAAGCACAGTATGAGTACTACACACTCTCTGGAGCACCCATCGATGAACATGTTCATAAAAAAATTATTCCATTTTTGGTTCAGATTCGTTTTTTTTATTGTACGAATAAATCAAAAACCTTCTACTTTCTTTCTTTTATAAACAGATATTTACATTATCTTGAGATATTACGTTTCTAACATTAAAGTTTTGCTGGGTCTTTCAATACTATCGCACAAGAAATTCAGCGTACCTTTATTCAGTGATACTCAAAACACAAAGATGTGCATATTCCACAGAATGAGACCCAGTTACTGTTTAGTACACATAACATGACAGTTAACGTGTTTTTCTTATAGCATTATTAATTTATCTCGCTATTATCTATTTTTTATAACTAGCTGCAATATTTAGTTCTGCCATATTGGTTGTTCTGCTTAGTGCTACACTCTGTTATTGCACTTTATTTATATTAGTGCTGTCATTTGAGGTTAGCTATGCATCACATGCTGAGTGTTCCAGTGCCGTACGTTGAAAATTATTATCAGAGATTGCTGTAAAATACAAAATAAAGATAATGTCCCTTCGACCTCAGTAATTGTCCGTGATTCTTATAACTGTTCAAAAAATATCATGGAAAATACAAAAAAGTAATTCTATTTTGATCGCTTCATCATGCTCACTCTCTCTCTTTCTCTCTCTTTCTCTTTCTTGCGTTCTCTAGCTCTATCTTGCTTCATCTCTGTTCCACACAAACTCATTAGCACGTATAAAAATAAAATCTTTTCTTGACTTTCCGAACATAAGCGTATTAAATTAACTGAGGATACGAGGATTTAATGTGCACTTGTGACAGACAAACAACAACCATTTACAGCAGATTTTTCTAAAACACCAATTGAGCGTGAACTACAATATCACACTCAACAGTTAGATAGCTCACAAAAATCAGAAGCTCTACGGCTGCGACTGTATCGCGCTCGTAACAAGGGTGTTACGTAAGCAGCTAAAAGATTATTGCAAGTGCCAACTATCGCAAATATAGAGTGTATTCAAGAAAACGATGGGGCTAGTGAATCTGGGAATCAACTATCATTTAAAAATGATTTTCTAAAAAGCGAAGCTGATCGTCTACAAGAACACAGAGTTTGACAGTGAGATGCATCGCCAAGATCTCGAGCAGCAATTTCAAAATCAGAAGCTTAGCGTCTACGGCTGTACCGAGCTCATAAAAAGGCTGCTACGCAAGTCGCTGATGAGTCATCGCAAGTGCCATCTGGTGTCGATACAGAATGTAGCCAAGACAATGATAATGCTACTGGATCTGGATATCAACAACCATTTGACAAGGATTTTTTTAATAGCCAAAGCTCATCGTCTACAAAAACATAGAGTATGACAGCGAGATGCATCACCAACAACTCGTAAAACATTTGCTCAATCATAAATTAAGCGTCTTCGACAGTACCGGGATCATCGAAAAACTGCTTTGCAAACAATTAATTCAACATCTCTTCAAGTACCAGCAGCTACAAACAACAAATGTGATCAAACAAAAAATACCACCGTTACTTCTACACATGAAATTGATGATTTAATAATGTCACACAATGATAAACATAAGGAGCATTATGATGGACAGTGGTATGTACATATCTTTTAAAAATTCATTTTCAATTAATATTAACAAGTTATCAGATTTAAATAATTTGTTTTCATTTAATTACGTAGGCACCACGAAAGTGATGACATTGTTGATAAACAAGAATCACTTGAGAATAAAACATGTAACAATTAGGTGATACAATAATTTTGTATTATAAATAAAAAATTGCTTGATGTTTCATAAAGCATTTCATATTATAGACAAGATCAACATGATGACAATACAAATCTACAAAATCAAATGGACGTGAATGATAGATAATCTATTGAACATCTACATTAGTAGTACAATATATTTCGATGATCCAACTGTAAGGTACACGGATTATTGTATACATAAAAAAGCCCATGCAGTATTTCATAAAACATTTAATATGAATCCATTTGGTTATGCTTGTGGTTTAAAAATGACCCTAAAGAAGGTTCTACTGATTATGAAAACATATTACAAGAAATTGTTGAGGTAACATAAAAAATTATTATCTTTCATATGTAATATTAAATAAAATACTATTACTTCACGCTGATTTATATTTCATGCAGAATTTCGTAACAGTCAATCGGATAATGGTGTGTGCTACTTGCAAATCTGCGTTAAACAAAAATAAAATTCTAATTTTTTCGGTACTTAATGGATTCGAATATACAGCGATGCCACTAAGTTACCTCTGCTTGATTTTGTTACTGAAATACTCATTTCACCATGAATATAATTTGCATAATACCCTTTATCAAAATTAGAATATTACGTCACGTACATGGACAATACGGTATTTATGGTCAAGTTATTGATGTTACCGTATCTGTAAATACTATGGCAAATCATCTTCCTTGGAACATTAGTGATGACTATTGCGTATACGTGCACATTAACATAAAAACAATACATAAATCGATTTTTGTACAGGGCCTGGTCAATAAAAAAAAAATAAAGGCATGACTTCAATATTTGATACATCAACTGCTTTACTTACTGTATGATATTACAATTGATGATAATTTCTTCAATGATAACTTTCCACAAGATGATGTAAATTTAGACGATATAAGTGAAGCAATTCCAATCGAGTAAAATCTTATGGCATTGCAACATACATTAATGTGGAATAATAAAAAGTATTTACGCATTGCACCGGGAAAAAATAACGTCCCCATAATTCTACTCTTTGATGAACATGCTGAAGAGCTTTCTTTTCCAGGTATTTATTGAGGACAACCGATAACATTTAAAGCTGAAGTTTCTGCAACTCCATTTCAAATTGCCTCCATCGAACTAAGACGATTAGACTGACGTGTTGTTACACCTTACCATTTATTATATATTGGCATGAAAATTATGAGAATAAGGGTGTGTGATTGTTTAATTGCAGCATTCAAATATGTGGGTCAAAACACTAATATCACTCATGAACAAATATAATCTGAAGATTACATATATTCGTACATAGACAGAAATCTGGCTTTTCTAAAATCAATACCAAACTCTACTTATTATTGGGCGCAAAAGAAAACAGATTATTTGCTATAATGAGACAGAAAGGAAAACCAAACGCTTTTTAACACTTAGCGCTAATAAAATTGGTTGGTCAAGTTGACTCAAATTACTTTATAAATTAAAAAATAATGGTGAACATATGTCTGATAATATCTTATTACAATAAACTTTTATGAAAAAAGTATATTGGTCAATGATGATGCTGTTACTTGTGACATTTATTTTAATAAACTAGTAAACGTTATACTTCTGGTTTTACAGTCTAAAATATATAGCTCATTTCGTCGATATGGAGTAATTGACTATTTCAAGCGTATTGAATTTCGGCATTGTGCAAGTCCACATGCACATATTTACCTATGGTTAGACAATACGCCCCTAGATGTAATGGGTTCAAATAAAACTGACGCAATCAATGTGATTGATCAACTTATTTCAGTTACAACAACTGAGGCATCGGGAAATATTAAACTACAGATGCCATACATACATTCACTTGTGATAAAAAAATTAATACAGGAGAAAACAAGAAATCTAGATTTTAAGCACCGTTTATGCCTTCACAAAAAACTGTTATATTGACACCTATGAATAAATTGGAGCCTAAATTTAAAAATTATGCATCACGTTATAAAAACATTAGGTTAAACTTATAATGTAAGTTTATTTTAGGAGGTTAAAACAACCCTTTGAGTTAACAAAATTTAAAATATTTTATTTAAAATTGACGTTTTTAACTATAATCGTTGAAAATCTACAGAAGTTCTTTAAAGTGACAAAAAGTGTAATACGGCACACGAAATAGATAGTGTAGGTATATTTTACGGGGTAAAATAACCCTCAGAGTTAATAAAATTAAAAATGTTTAATTCAAAATTGACATTTTGGATTAAAATTCGGAATTTAATCCGGCAAATTCTGCACTTGGAGTCAGAATTTGGACTTAAGATTTTACTAATTCTGAAACCGGCAACCCTGAGATGCGCTGATCATACATATAAAATTTTTAAATGACAAAAGCTATTGTAAACTTTTTCTATCAATGATATAGAAATTTTGATGTGTACATATACACATTTTAGGATTAGTAATTTAATAAGATGCTTTTACTGCTATTTTATTTCTAAAATGCTCGTCCTAGCTGAAAAATCTATCAAATTATGTCCCATTAATTTTAATTTATATAAATCTTTTTTTGTGTGTGAA
>NW_019379453.1:1014684-1034507 GCF_000648655.2 Copidosoma floridanum | reverse complement strand
ATTATTTTTTAATGTAACATTTTATTTGTTCAAATTTCATTTAATTTCATTATTATTTTTTTTATATTTCATTTTTTCATATTTCGTTTCTTTTTTTTTCATATTTAATTTCATTACTTTTTTTTATTTATAACAGTAATTATTAGCATTACTGTAATGCCAAAAAAACCTCCAGTTTAATGAAAATCGGTCGGTATTTTATGCATCAAATGCATAAAATACAAATATTTAATGCGTAATAACGTGCCTTGTTATATTTAATCTACATTACCATATTTATGTTAATTAAATTTTTTTTTTCTGTTAGATGTATTATTTAGAAAACAAATACATAATTTATCATGAGTTAAATGTAGTATAAGTGAATGCATATAAAAACGGAATATTATAGTTATGAACCACACGATAAGTACAAGAAACCGAGTTTCTATGGCTGGCAGCGCTCGTAGCAGAGTGGGTAAGGTACAGGACTCATATGCAGGAGGTCAAGGATTATCTTTCATATGTAATATTAAATAAAATACTATTACTTCACGCTGATTTATATTTCATGCAGAATTTCGTAACAGTCAATCGGATAATGGTGTGTGCTACTTGCAAATCTGCGTTAAACAAAAATAAAATTCTAATTTTTTCGGTACTTAATGGATTCGAATATACAGCGATGCCACTAAGTTACCTCTGCTTGATTTTGTTACTGAAATACTCATTTCACCATGAATATAATTTGCATAATACCCTTTATCAAAATTAGAATATTACGTCACGTACATGGACAATACGGTATTTATGGTCAAGTTATTGATGTTACCGTATCTGTAAATACTATGGCAAATCATCTTCCTTGGAACATTAGTGATGACTATTGCGTATACGTGCACATTAACATAAAAACAATACATAAATCGATTTTTGTACAGGGCCTGGTCAATAAAAAAAAAATNCCCCCCGAGTAACGCGACATAAAGAACTTCGTTCTAAAAGAACGTCCTAGCTGAAAAACTCATTAAATTATTTTCCATTAATTTTAATTTACATGATTTCTTTTTTGTGTGTAAAGCTCTACTATCTATTAACAAACTTCAGAGTTTATTTTATGTATATTCTTCGAAGACACAGTATTAACTATATGTTAAGTGTAAAGGAGTTAGTTAAATAAAAGTACTATAGATTATACATCAATGGTAATGTGAATTGTCCATACAGCTTATGTTTTTTAGAGGTCACGCATCAGTTGGTAACAACTGCCTCTGTTAATGAGTAAGCTATAATGTTATCGATTGCAGATAAGGCTTAATAGTACAGTGTAAATCTAACACACTTGGAAATCGTGTGTATGTATATACATGCATTCTTGTTCCGGGTTTGTATGATGTATAAACACAGATCTAGCAAAAACACGTTGAAAGCGCACGTACCTAGGTAAGTACACCATTAGATATAAGTGCTGTTGTAGTATACTTTTCCAAAGTGCATTGCCATCCCTGTATACAGGCCGTAGTAGTATGCAGATTAAAAAGGCGTATAATGGCCTTTATGTTAACAAGGCCAGAAATGAGAGTGGAATTGTTGTTTCTTACCTCTGAAGCACCTTCATCCTTACGTTGATTTCAAGATTCGTATACCTGCTCTAATTAGACGTACAAGAAGTCAATTTCAAGTTAATTTTAATTATAAGTAAGTTAATTTTTTACTTTGTGCATGTACATCTGCGTGACAAATGGCAAAGCAAGGAGAGTTAGCTTTTTAGTTAAACACTAACATAGACACGTTAGAATCATTCGGATTGTGCTGATTCCTCGACAAGGTTAAAAAAAAAGTTCTCTAATTAGTCGGCTACCAAGTGCACCCCTTGACACTTTTATGGTGTATATATAATATACACTTGTTTGTGGAGTCTCTTAATGTGAATAACATTTTTGCACAGGTATGATATGCTTCTGACACGAAGTCATCTGATGATATCGTTACTATTGCTCAATTATGATTGCCTACAACTCACCTCTTGCTTTAACATAGTTCCCAGAAATCTTTTCTTTAATCTTTAGAATGTTTTTTTTATATAGATACACTTTTTACCTTTATGTCTGCGCCCTCATCGGGTAACATCAGAATAATCAACTCACATAAAAATGAGACAAAATATACATTGACACTCGCTGGCTTAGACAAGAACATTTTTTGAGGCTTAACCATTGCGTACAGGAAGGCATCATTGCTAAAGGCATATATAATTCTCTACCGATCGTTTTTTAATTGACTAATGAGAGCTCTGGCAATAATTTGATTCTTAGGTCAGCAACGGATAAAACATGAGTTTTGTTAAAAAAAGACATATTTTGTTAAAAAATAATGGACTTTATAATATCATGAACAATTTTTCCCGTCAAGACTGTTGTATTTTTCACAACTGTATTTTTAATGTGTTTAAATTTATAGAATGCCTAGAACTCCAAGGAAAAAGAGGGGGGTTTCAGGAGTACAAAAGTGGTAGACCCAAAAAATTGAAAAGGCTGCACAGCACCAAAGGTGGCAGAAAACGTATTGCAGTATCTGATGCCTCTAAAACAGTTTAATGTGAGCGAGCTCATGATATTATTAAACTGGCAGAGAGTGATATTAATTTATTGAAATTATCTTTACAATTATGTGAAAAGTGAAGTAACTTGCAAGAAACAGTTAGCCTAAGTATTAGTGTTTCACAAAATTTTCTTGTCAAACATACAAATGAATCTGCCTTGGCATTTTATCTTGAGAACAGTTACAGTAAAAAAAAGTATTAAAATTCACGTAAAGATACAACATCATGAAACGTTCCCATTTATTCGCAGTACGTTGAAATCTGTAAAGAGATGCTTAAATGTTTGCCTGAAGATAGCGCTGTGTTTGAGAATAAAGCTGTAGTTTCTTTGCAAAGTTTGCTCAACTCAAAGACTGCTGAGCGTCTGTGTGAAGTTATTGCACTTCATTGTGAGGAAAAGGATCTGGACAAATTAGTACTATTTGTAACCGAAGGATTTGACAGCTCTACAAACCATACCAATGCACATTAGAAGTGCGATAACCTTGAAAATGAAATATACAATAGCGAATTGTCATTGTTTGGAACAAATATACTCATTTTAAAGCTAGACTGTAGTTCCAGTGGTGAGATTCATTTTTATTTTATAATATTNAAACAATTGAGCAAAGATGCTGAAAATTACTTGAAAAATAAGTAAGTACGGCTGAAAAATACCCTTCTTTATTATCATTATGACATCAACAAATTTATGTTCAATGACCGTTTTTGATATGACTATTAATGATTGTTGGACAAACATTGTAAAAAGATTATGAAGTAAATACTGTAAATTTTTATACAACGCAATCTAACATTCACATAACATATATTTTTTACTTAATGAAAAAGGTATGAAGTTTGGTGATAAGGCAGTTTTAGCCAACAGACATTAAATACAAATAAAAGCTAAGTCCGTACGCATTTTGCAGTAACAGTGAGCTATTAACTTAAAAAATCGTAATATGAAATTTCATATAGCTACAAAAAAATTTTATAAAGCAAAACAAATATAAAGTGAACTGCTGATCCTAATCAAACTTTTAACACTGGGTTTTAAGTATTGAAAAGTTATCGTTAAATTTTATGCTTGAAAGATTATGTTAATCAATACTTTCGCAGATAGAAATTTGTGGCTGAATCCCACACCACAAAGTATTTAATTTTGTTGGCCGCTTCTAATCACCATAGAAAAAGAAAATGAAGAGAAAATTACCAAAGAATTTCAAAGATTAAAAAACGAAAGTTCAAATCTTCAAACACACTCCTCTACTCTATTGAACAAGAAAAAGATCTCAGCAAAGTTCGAAGTATTTTTGACAATGTTTGATGGAAACTGCCTTAATGCGATCGTTGAAAATCCAGCAACAAGTAGATGTCCCATTTGTTTGTGCTCGAGCCATCAGTTTGGGGATAGAACAAATAAGTTTCTACTAAAGACTGTAGCATCGGAGTACGGAATCGGCCTGCTGCATTGTAAGATCAAGTGTTTTTAACATTTAGTACATTTAGCCTACAGAAGTACGATTACACCACCTACGTGGGATGTTAGATCCTCTAATAAAGGTTTGTATAATCCAGATTAGAATAAGCTTACAGTTGCCGGAAGATACCATCAGGACCATATACCGCTGCCAGAGAGTAATCTGTATGGCCTGTATGATAAGTGTTACCAGGTGAGTATATGGACCGGTTATGACAACTATATGGTATGGCATTATTATACTGCCCGTATACAGGCCGGAGGGTATATGCATACAAAATAAACAGCTGTGTTTAGGCTGCGTTCATACGCAACGTCAGTAGCAATCTGCAATCCATTTGAATGCATGGATGTGAGAGAGATACAGTATCATTTGCCCTCTCTCTTGCACTCGCGCTTTCAAATGGATTGCAGATTTCTATTGACGTTGCGTCTGAACGCTACCTTATTCATTAATGATTTGATACTCGAAGAAGTATAATTAATAACTGTATTGATTGGAAAGAAGGACGAGCTAAAAGAATACTGAAAAAAAATCCAGTTAGATCTTAAAAAAATGATGATAACAAAGAAAACGGAGAATAATGAGATTAATATGTAACGTATAAAGTTAATGTACTAGTCAAATTCCTAGTTGTACTGATACATAAAATGATTAATAAAGACTATTTTTGCACATGCTGGGTCATTTATTATAAATTACTTTTGGATCATTTATTATTTCTCATTTATTAAAGTTTGGTTAAGCTTTATTTTCTTCGCTTCCGTTTGCCTGCTCTGGGGAGTATACGGACTGTATACGGTTACCGGACCCTATGGCTGCCATAACTGGTCCATAAACTCACCTGATAACACTTATCATACAGGCCGTGTATGATGCCGTAATTGGTCCGTATACCTAGCTAATGGCATCATTAACGGGCCTGAAACTCGCCGGATGATAGGTTTCTAATCGGGATTGTACGGTATATATTGTTAAAATCAGCATTTCGTGTGTATAATACGGTTGCTAAAAAAGCAAACTATTCGCTGTGAGATAAAAAAAATATTTCAATAAAATCCAATTTAGTACAACTACCCAAAGCATTTTCTGATAGCACACATGAAAGATTTTATAAAACCTTTTTTTCATTAAAAAACAGAATGGTTTCCAAGGTAAACCTTTAGGTACGAATGTATTATCAGATAAATAAAAGAAACTACTTTAAACCTAAGTTAGTTATTACAACGATCATTGTTCACTACACTAAAATTTGCTCTTTAAATTAAAATAAGGATAACAAAATTGTTTCATATTACTATGGCTTATAACAAATGTACAAGGATTGAATATAAGTGAAAACACCTTTTTTAAGTCAAGTCATAGTTTTTTGTCTGAAATGGAAAATGAAAAAATGAAACTTCAATCATCAAAGTGTACTATGGAAATTAGTATATAGTATTCATTTTCATTTCCTTGAATTAACTAGAAAATACATAAAACTAATTACATTCTGTAATTCTACTCAGCTGTAATCGCAATACGATATAACAGTATGATTTCGTTAAATTATTGTATGGCCAGCTTAGAATCATTTCCAGTAAACTATTAAATATTCAAGTAGCATACATACGTACATAGAAAAAATATGATAAATAATTTCATTAATATAAATTTCTGTATTATAATAATTGCTTTTTTGTAGAAGAATTTTTAAAAAAGAAAAAGGTGATTCAAGAACGCAGATACAAACGCTTTGGTGTTCGCGTTGATCAAGTGAAGCAAGGTTCTCGAACCACTAATACTGGGAATTCAGCACGAACATGTTTCGATGACCCAAAGAATTTCGCAAAGTCACTAGAGATAGACGAACAATTAGTTGAAAATATTGCACTAATTTTATTGTTGTTTGATTCGAAAAATGAAGTGGATCTAGAGAAGTTAAATAAGCTGTGCCAAGATACATACAAATTACACAAAGATAAAAATGAATGAGTTTGTATGAGCCCAAGTATTCATAAGTTATCAATGCATGGCTGTGAAGTTGCAAAAAAATTACCTTTACCATTACTTAATTTTTCTGAAGATGCCCAAGAAGAATGGCACAAAATTTATCGGAAAAACTTTATATTACATGCTAGACAGAACAGCTAAAAGGCGAAGCTGCAGGATACTTTTAATAAAGCACTAAGTATGAGTGACCTCAAATTATCTTTGTACTACATGAGCGATCGTATCAAGCAGCATAAGACCAAGCAATTGAGCAAAGATGCTGAAAATTACTCGAAAAATAAGTAAGTATGGCTGAAAAATACCCTTCTTTATTATCATTATGACATCAACAAATTTATGTTCAATGACAGTTTTTAATAAGTTTCTTTACTAATTTATTTTTCTATTAAAATTTATTGAACAATTATATTCACCCCAGTATTTATTTGAATAAACTTTATCACACCCAAATGCAACTACATCATTTTTTTATATTGCTTTACTATTAATGATTGTTGGACGTACATTGTGAAAGGATTATGAAATAAATACTGTAAATTTTTATACCACGTAATCTAACATTCACGTAACATACTTAATAAAAAAGGTATGAAGTTTGGTGATAAGGCAGTTTTAGCCAACAGACATTATGGTTCATCTGTTGCCACATCCAATTTGATAGATCTTGCAATTTGCTGTAAGAGACACAAGTGATAAAAGTATCAAATACGATTAAAAAAACATGCTTTAAATAGGAACATACGAGCAAAATGTGTATATTTTTGTAAGTTTTTCTTACAGATATGTAATGAGTGATAAGTTTGTAAATATTGCTAAAGAAAATAGAAAGGGTGAGGACGTTTCTGACAAAAGCGTGGACGACTTTAGTAGGATAATTTATTTTTCTAGCTTTCAGAGTTCTAACTTTAACAACTCTTAAACTGTTTAGAAAAATAAGACCTAATTTACTTTTTGTCAAATTATAAAAAAAACTACTTGAACTTTTAATTTTCAGACCATTTGCCAGTGCAGTTGTACGTAAACAAGAATCGAAAATTGATGAATTATGAACTTTTAAGTTTTTGATATATTTATTGGCTGTTCGACGTTAATAAATTTAAAAAAAAAATTTTTTTTTATTGTATATGCAGTTAAAGCATTGGTAAAACAGATGGTTATTTACGAATGTATCTTTTTTATTGTTTTACTTTTGATTTATCCTGTGTTGGTTAAATGTGCTTGGATGTACTGAATGAATATACCGTGTACAAAAATATAATATCTACTTTTTTCGTAGAAAATAGTAATTCCTTGTGATTAAAACAATACACTTAAACATAGATTCGAAATTCGGTCCTTTTAAAACCTTTAATGGTTATTATCTTTCCTCATGTCTTTGTTTTATAAAAATTCTGCATATTATGTAATAATATAAATATATGGCTAACTTAGACCAACAAATAAATTTTTGCTCCCGATTCTTCAGAATCATAGGAATAATATTTAAATGAGAAAAAAGTGTCCTTACTTTTATCAATGCAAGGGATTGTTTGTACCCCGTCATCATATTTTAAATACTCTAAACGTAAGTTAAAAATATTTACGTTGACTTCACATAGATAACCAAACAAAACTTTTTGAATTATATTTTTGATATTAGTCAATAAAAGCTATACTTGAAAATTGCAAATTATTATACTAATTACATGTTTAAATTTTTTTAAAGGATTTTTTTACCCTCTTTCGTCATTTTTACTTTAAACAAGTGTACATAATTCAAAAAAACATACGCTCACTTAGTTAAATAATTAATTTTTCATACAATTCCCTTAATTTTAGCCCGTTCAAGGATTGTTGCAACTCCTTACACCATACTTACATTATGCATTGTGTACTGTGACGCACTTCCAGTCTTCTTATAAAATTTCAATAGATTTTTAACGATTACAGTAAAAAACGTAATTTATAAATGAAATATTTCGAATTTTATCAACTCTAAGGATTCTTTTAACTCCTTACAACATACCTACACTATCCATTTCGTGTACCGTAATACACTTTTTGTCACTTTAATGAACTTCTATAGATTTTCAACGATTATAGTGAAAAATGTCAATTTTAAATAAAATATTTTAAATTTCATCAACTCTAAGGGTTGTTTTAACCCCCTAAAATAAACTTACATCATCCATTGTGTGTCCCTTAATACACTTTTTTTCACTTTATTGAACTTCTATAGATTTTCAACGATTATAGTTAAAAAATGTCAATTTCGAATAATTTAACTTTATTTTATTATTTTAAGGATTGTTTTAACACACTATATCATACTTATACTACCCATTGTGTATCCCGTATAACATTTATTGTCTCTTTAATTAATTTTTTGCGATTTATAGCAATTATATTAAAGAATGTCAATTTTAAATAATTTTTTTGATATTTTGTCAACTTAAAGGGTTGTTTTCACCCTCTTGAAGGGGATGTTTGGAATCTGGACCTCTTTTCCTATATTCTGTGTTAAATAAGCTGTTAGACATAAAAAGACCATCAAGATTGGTTAATTCGTTTTGGAGATATTCTATTTCCCAAAAAAAATCTGTTTTGTCCCGCTGTGCGTCATTTATCACCTGTTCTTACAATAGCAATTTATAAACAGCTGAAGCAACGAGTAATAGGTGTAAGTTCATGGCGTAGCTTGCAATTCTATGAGCTGAAAAAAGTTATACGCCAATTAAATAAGATGTTTTCTTCACTGCTTACAAAAATTTAGAATGACAGTATACTTAATAAAAATAATTTGACGCTTATTGAATCATGATTTTTTACCGCATATGATGCTAACTGATTATGCCCAAGTGGAATACGATTGTCTTTTCCTAATTATGGTGTTACCAGTTATGACAATTGCGTCTTACAAGCAGCAGAAAATAAAGTAACTTCCGTAGCCAAAGATGTTTTTTGCGAAATTCTTAGTGCTAATTAATTAAGATTTGTTACGCAAAAACTTTACAGAATGCTCATTAAACATACTGGAGGCTTATCATATGAGACAATTATGTTATAAACAAAAATCATAGTATCACTACCAACGTTGATGTTTCAGATGGCTTAGAAAATAGTGCTGTGGGTAGATTGGTGCATTGGTGAATTAGTAAAATATTTTGTGGTTGTTATTAATTAGCTTGTGCATAATATTTTGTGTACAAAAATTTATGCACAACAAAAATGTGCATAATTATTGTGTGTAGTAGACATAGTTTGCCAGAACTTTCCAATCGTATTAACAAATAAAAAATTTCAAATGTGTAAGAGAAATATTATTAAATATGGTTATTTTTATCTTTAACGCCATCTAATGCTGACACATGCATTAAACTTATAATAAACCAAAATTATCTTAAAAAGAACTGTAAAAAGCTGCGAAGTATATATTGTAACACATTTACTTTGTTTATATGTGAGAAAGCAATTTTTGGGGGACCAACCAACCAAAAGTGCAACTCAGGCGGCTCAGCACAATGGTTGAGCACGGAACTTTTGCACAATAGTTTTGAAGGATTAAGTCACGAAATTTGCGTATCTGGAAGTACCGAAGTAATAAGTCAGATCAGGTAAACAGGAAAGTTTTTTTTTATCACAAGAGGAAGCAGCATGACTCTTGGAGTTACCTAAAGAATCTTGGAGTCTCATTGAATGCACGCTTTGTCATCTTTACTGAATGTCAGTAATTTTTCGGTCATGGCCACAAAGCCTTTAAACTTGTTCTCGAGTTAATTAAGTCGGAGTTTTTTCTTTTTAAAATATACTACGCGAAAATATGTTTTAGTTTTTTCTCCTGAACCTGGACCTTCAGTCCATCCAGACGTCTTTATCAGTTGCTCTCTTTGCGTTTTCCCTCTGTGCTTTTCCTCTAAAATCTGATTGTTAAGTTTGGGTCGTATTTTTCGACCAATGCGAAGATCGCCTGAGATCAAAAAATTTTGTTGCGAATAGGCAAATTTAAATTATTGTCCTTTAATTCACTTCAGACGCTAAGTATGAATTCTATGTAATTAAAGTGATTGGTTGAGTCTACAAAGGTCTTGATTACTAAAGAAGTGACTTTGTTAAGTAAATTTTAATTTTGGTTACAAGTATTTTACTTATGCGTGAAAGAACTAACAGTAGTCTTGTGTAATCAAATTTATGCAAGTTATCTCTGGCAGAGCCGTTCAGTGTGAAACACAGTGCGATACTTGTGTTTCTTCGGAGTCTTGTCCCAAGGGAATAGATCCCCGAATTAGAAAATAGATTAACTTTGTTTGTAAGACTATATTTGTTTTTATACGTTCCATACTATGACGACTCTTGTTTGACTTGGTTGATTGCAAGACATTCCAATTGTTAACAAATTACGATTTCTCACTCGATGCCTGACGTTAAGTACTTTAGCATTAGTTTTATGATGTTCGGATTATATAATATCATTTATCCATACGTTTATTCAAAGAATTTGAAAACAGACTTTTTTGCAGTAGATAATGGTAAGTCCGAATCTTTGATGTTAGCCCCAAGTATCAAGTTATATTTCTATGAGTATACCTTGAAATGAAATGTTGTTACCACAAGGGAAAGAGACATACTGATAAAATCCAAAGGTATAGAGGATGCGATTGTATTCTCACAACAAATTGAAAAGTTGGTAGCTGTACAGGGAAGTGTCAAAATAAGTACGAAGAAACTGATACTAGACGTCCGAGACCTGGAAGCTATTGTCAAGGAAGACGAGGTGAAAGAGGTTTTTGTCAAGACTTTTGGATCAGATAGCCAGGAGCCTAAAATAGCTCTCTTAAAACCAAATATCAGAGAACAGAGGCTGGCATTGATAAAGCTAGACAAATCAACTGCTAGACAAGCAGAGAATGAAGGCAGGTTAAGAGTCGGCTTCGTAAGCTGCCAAATCCGACGGAGAATCAAAGTAAAAAGATGTTACCAATGCGTAGGTCCAAGCTTTGTTTCTGGTGGAGAAACTGCAACCATCGGGAGAAAGAGTGTTCAGGCCTAGTATGGTGTTTTCTCTGTCCAACGACAGACAACAAGCACGAAGCCAGGGGAAAGGCCCAATCAGGTCGAAAATAAGGCAAAAGGGCCTAGATTTGGAAGGCAGACTAATGTGGACCCACGCTGCTCTGAGTATTTTTTACCTATCAGCAAGGGGAGGCGTGAGGCTTGTGGTGGTGCTTGCTGGGTGAGCGTCCTACTATGAAGCGCTAGACAGGATGCTGGTCCTCAAGGACCCTGAGTCGTTCTCAGGCCTCGAGAGAATTGATACCTCTAGCAAATGGTGGCGAGTTAGCTCGTTAATGCTGTGAGACGTGATGGTTTCCCTGGTGGCTCCACCCTGAAGTTATACTAACGCGGTTCTGGGATGGAACTAAAGCCACGCGGCATGGGGGGGGGGGTTTAGTGGGTTTGGGTGGTCTAATAAGAAAAATCCACCTAGTCTCACACTACCGCTATCCCTGCGGTGTGCCTCAATCCATTTCCCCTCCCTCCACAAAAAAAAAAAAAAAAAAAAAAAAAAAAAAAAAAAAANAACAATTATTAAAAATAATAGAAAAAAAATGGAAAAAAAAAAAAAAAACGAAGATTGGGGACGTGGTCATTGCCAGCGATCTAAATTCAAAAGCCACCGTTTAGGGTGTAACGCAAACCGATACCAGAGAACTGGTGGTGTTGAAGATGGCCTCAAGCCTCGACCTTTCCGTTTTGAACTTGGGTAATAAGGCGACGTTCAAGCAAATAGGAACCAGGTTTTTGATAGTCGGTGTGACGTTTGTAACGCCAGGAATGGCAGCGTGAAAGTCTGCCTCGAGGGTTTTTGAGGACTACTTGGCGAGTGATCATCAGTTTATTTCAATCGAACTTGGTGAGTGGTGTGGTGCTGTATTACGAGAAGTGCTCAGGGTGCGAGCCAGTGGGTGGAACTCTTTATGACTCAGTTGAGAAGTGCTTCGCAAAGCCCTGGAAAATCCGCCACCTTCAGCTGACCTTCTCTTAATCTCAGGTGCATCGGAGGCAGAGCAGCTTGTGGGATCTACCATGCGGCGCATCAAAGAATAGTGTGACTCGAGTATGTCCTGGAAATCTGCTAGATCAAGTCAGAAACCGAACTATTGGTGGATCAAAGAAATTGCTGACAAGCGGAGGGAGTACCACAGACTCTGTCAAAGATCCCAACGCCTCCAGTGAAGGGGAAATGCGAAGGAGGTGGTTGTGTGTTACAAGGATGCAAAGAAAAAACTGACAAGGACAATCAAAGAAAGCAAAATCCGTCGTCGTCTTCAGCTTATTCCGTGGCCGACAGAGACACCTGGGGCCTGGGCTACCGCAAAGTCACAAAAAGACTAAGTAGCTCGAGATCGGTGGGAATCGTGGAGTCTTCGTTTATGTAGGATATTGTAGGGGCTCTCTTCCTGGTACACCCAAGGGATAAGAGGACTGAGGCAGCCGTAGTGGACAAGACTCCTTTGTTTACGCAAATGGAATTGTCAGTGGTCCTATCGACACTATGGGGATAAAAAGCCACGGGTCTGGACAGAATATTTAGTGAAGTCCTTAAGATCGTGGTAGTAGAGAAACCACATGTTTTACTGGATGTGTTTAATGCTTGCTTAAGAGCAGGCACATTTGGCGGGCCGTGGAAGATTCAATGCCTCGTTCTTCTGTACAAGGGTAAAAGTTCACTTGTCACTCTGGCGTCATTCTGGCTCTTGTGTATGCTGAACGACTCGGGCAATGTACTGGAGCGATTGATCTGCACGCTTCTGCAAGGGGTAGTGAATCTAGACGACAATCAGCTTGGTTTCAGGGTTGGCAGATCAACATGCCACACCTTGCCCGAGGTTCTAGAGTATATAAAACGGGCATGGTAAGCTCGTCACAAGACAAAAAATGCTTGTGTCCTGACCACCCTGGACGTTAAGAATGCCTCTAACTTGGCAAGATGGTCTGACATAAGACTGATACACGCACTATGCGAACACGGGGTAATGGCGTACTTAGGAGGGGACCCGGATAACTACTTCCAGGATCGTTCGCTTCGGTACCATACAACAGAAGGACTACGAGAGGTAAAATTAACGTCGGGGGTGGCTTAGGATCCTGCGCTGGGTCCGGACCTCTGGAATCTCGTGTATGACGAACTCCTCCGTTTAAAAATGCTTGAGGGAGTAAAGCTGGTGAGCTTTGCGGACGATATTGCCCTGGAAGATCACAGGGCCAACCTAAACTCAAGTTTTGGTGCGTGATTTCCAGGGTATTGGCATGGCTGGGGGACCACGCTTTTGAGCTGGCTGGCCACAAAATGGAGATGTTTGTCCTCACTAAGCACCGATGGTTTGGCGATAATTTTCGTGTAAACGTCGCCTGTGCGGCGATCTGCGAGAGCCTCATAATCAGGTACCTCGGAGTGTTGTTTGACTCTTGGCTTACATTCGGGGGACACATTAGGAGAACCGCGGCAAAGGCCTTGAAGATAATAGGGGCTCTGTCACGACTGATGCCGAATATCGGTAGACCATGAGAGTCCAAAAAAAGGATTCTCGTGTCGGTGGCAAACTCCATCATGCTGTATGGTTCACGGGTCTGGGTGGATGCGCTGGTCAAGCATGGCTTTGAAACCGCCTAACTTTAGTTCAGTGGATTGGGGCCTTGCAGGTTGCCTGTGCGTACTGCACAGTATCTTCGGCCGTGGTAATGGTAATCGTGAGAACCGTTCCCGTCGTCCTTTTGACTCAGGAGCTCAGAGCCGATTTCCTGGCAGGTGCGGCAGAGCCGGACAACGTCAGGAGGGATGAGAGTGTGCGACGTCAGCAGCAGAAGTGGGATGAGGCCGGTTTGGGCAGGTTAACACTCCGACTTTTACCGGTCCTGCGTCCATGACTTGGGCGTAGTCATGGAGAGGCTTATTATCACCTCACCCAGCTCTTCTCGGCTCATGGACAGTTCAATGCATATCTTCAGCGTATAGTGTTGAGATCAACACCGTGTCGCAATTAGTGTCCTGGATTAAATGATACAGTGGAGCACACTTTCTTTAAATGCGAGTAGTGACGCGAGCAGCGGCAGCAGCTAGAGTGCCGTTTGGGTGAGGTCGTTACGCCTGAAAACATAATCGGTGCCAAGTTAAGGTGGTTCATGCGAAAACAAAAAACTGAGCTATCAAAGTAAAACTAGGAGGGGTTGTTTATGAAGCTTTTATACATCTCTATGCAAAATTGCAGATACGCTTATAGGATCAAATAATGAGAACAAGACTTTTAAAAATCGTTGTTGAGCACTCGTTTATCATGGGCTCTTACTGACGTACACAATTCTGACACCAGAAGTCATACAACTATTCTTCGTAAAACTGGACCAGAACGACCAAAAACTAGAGTAAGAAACTAGAAGTTGTCCTTTTCGTAACGGTGTGTTAAAAATTGTACCTCATAGGACAAAATAAAAAGAATATTTAATCACAAAATTTATTTAGTACAGGTTATGGATGTTCGTCCAAATTTACAGATATGTCGTGAAATTCAAACACGTAAACAATCATGTGATGTACCTTTTTCTTTGGTACATTTCTCTCTTATGAATATATGCAATTTTATAATATTAAGTTACTCCATGTAATAGTTTGAAGTAATAGATTATTGCTACTCTACAGTGAAATAAATAAATAAAAACATGTAAATATCTGCTTACAATCAAGGCAGCTGTATATATGCAGGTGATTAGGTAAAAGTTACAGTATGTCGCAGTATTTATATACACACATCAGCAGTTCAGCAAACAACAAAAGTCTCCGGTCTGCACACACTGCGAGTCACCGACGGAACTATGTTCATACTTATATCGATTATTATAGACATTATTTTACAGCTTGAAGTGTGTCCACAATCACCATTTTTTAAATGTTATTTTATGGGTATACATTTGATTAATACAAACCTTTTTTTTTTTTTTTGTGCGTCATATTGATCTCAGAGTCGCGCATGAACCATCTTAAGTGGCGCTTATGCTTGGAGGGCTGTTGACTAGTTCGCCTGGACGGCTCTCAGGATGAAAAAAAAGAGGAAGTTACTCACGAAAAAAGTTGTGTATGCTCGTGCTGCTCTAAATAGTTCTATTCATTAGCAAGGGGAAGCACCAAGCATTTAGTGGCGCTTGCAAAAATTGCAGCCTGCAAAGAAGCACTATACACGGGTGCTAGTCCTCAGGAACCTTAAGTCCTTTTCAAGACTCAAGAGGATTGGCACCACAAAAAAAAAAAAAAAAAAAACTAACTCGACTCTCAGTGGTCTTGCTAGTTTCTAGTTTCTTTATACCAGGTGCTTTCCAGGTGGTGGATAGAGGCATGCTTCTCACACATGAAGGGAAATGGGCAATTCAAGTACCCTGTCGGGCGAACGAAAACTAGGACGCTGTCGTGTATAGGAGTAAGTGGCGTTTATAACGTCATTTTCAAACACATGCATAACACTCTCACTGCACTAACACATTCATACTCACGAGTTGTTTTGGGTTGCGGGTGGTGGGATCTCTCCCTAGCTGGCGTAAGGGACCTGCCAGCAGGTGAAGCTGGACGATGAGGCATTTATGCGAACGCATTTACTGTCAAGGATGTACGACGATCTTACTAGCTCTAGATAAACCTTTTTTTAGGGTAGGTATGGTAGTAGTTTAGTAGCATAAACTGGAAAAAGCTAGTTGACGTCTATTCATGTTAAATATATGCAGTAAGAGTTAAGTGTTATTGGCACAATACGTAACTAGAAAAAGTCATATACATATTTAGTTACTCTAATTTAAAGATGGTGGTTTAAAACGTTTGCATGGTGTTCTGATTTCTGCAGGGAAATTAGGGATGCATTTGCTTACAACTTAATTCCATGTATGATAACTCAGGTCTGTGTCAGTGTTATTAATACGATGTTACTCTCAAATATGGTTTAGTTGGCTTTATACATTGGCAAGCGTTATTTTGAAAAAAATATGCTCTTAGTTCATGGTCATCACCATGCAATATGTTCAAGTGTACAAAACTAGTGTCACAGGTAGGTTTTTTGCAAACATCGATTCTATACTTGCATGCTGGTTGGCCATAGCCTACAAGCGTAGTTTCCACTCCAGAATAACGCTGGCGTCAGCTAAGTAGATATTCTTGTCTTAAATTAGTCGGGGCCCATGGATTCAAACCTAAGTGCAATGGCTCAGCTTTAAAAATGGCGCTGGGCCTGCTTAATAAATCAGTTGACAAAGAAAATCAAAGCATAAAAAAGTATTTTTTTGTCAGTGTTTTGAAGTGTTTTGTATTATTCCTACATTTTTATATAAACTAAATTCATTTTCTTTTATCTAATCAAGATGGTAACTTGACAAACATAGTAAAACTTTAAAAAACGGAAAAATGGAAATTTTTATGTAAATATGCGATAGTACTTTCCTTTCGCATTTGTATGCTGGATAATTTATTTCCCTATAAATCATTTTGAAGAAAAAATTTTTCAAATTTTTTGTGTTATTCCAGGGAGTAGTAACTGTATTTCTCTAATTACACAGCCACACAAAAAAAAAATTTGGCCTGGGGGTCTGACTATGCATATTATAAGTTTTTGGGGTCACTGAATCCAAATCCAAGGTCAATTTTACCCCAGCACGTCACGTTTTTGACATAACCTCAAAAAATACTTTCAAATCCACTAAAATTATATAAAAAAAGGTTTTTCAGCGTGGGGGTCTGACTACATATACTATATGTTTTCAGGGTCGCTGAATCCAAATCCAAGGTTAATTTTACCCCAGCACATCACGTTTTCGACATAACCTCATAAGACACTTTAAGATTCACTATCTGCCGAACATTATACATACGTTATACATTACGTTGAATTACAGCATGTTCATATAAAATTGAAGTTCTGGAATTTTCAGATTTCTTTTGGTATACTCTCCCGTGCGTCTGCATACAGGGCAACTCCTCGCCGTGACGGTGGGCAACGGAGTGTGCCCGTTATCTAGCAAAGTCTCTGGATCATGACTGCTATGCCGTCATTGCAGACGCACGCAAGCGTTTTACAATGCAGAGGGTCGGATCCTCAGTATTGACGGCTGGTCAGGGTGGGAAAGCGGATCCGCATGTGTCGTCATCATACGATCGCAGCTCTACATTGGTTGGTGACTTGGCCAGTGTAGAGTTTAGGACTACAAGAAAAAAGAGCTAAGTTATCTTGACAGAACACAACTGTGAGTCGGAGCACAAAGTGTTCTGTCATGTATGCTCAAAGTTTGAAGTAAGTTCTTTACGGTAAGTCATCGATGATGATATTCGAGAGACTTACAAAGATATTTTTGGTTTGGATATGGGCGAGTTAAAAATAAAATGCTTGACTCCCAACATCATATGTAACTGTTGTCGAAAATTGTTCGGCAGATGGAAAAAGAAAAAAAAATAAAGAGAACATCACATTGTCCGTTCCGACGATATGGAAACGCCTTTTAAGTGCTGATAACTGTTTTTATTGTTGCAATAATATTCAGGGGTATAATTGTAAAAACAAAACAAAAATTGTGTACTCTTATGTTTCATCTGTTTTAGCTCCAGTACCAGCTACAGTCAAAAACAGCTGTACTTGTGATGTGCATCCACGCGAGATAATTGCTGATATGATGGAAACAATAAAAATAGATATGGATACAGAATCAGCATCTGAGATAAGTGATGAGACAGATAGTGACATAGATCATGGCTTAAGCTCCAAAAAAACCAAATTTAATATCGCAACCTGTGTTAAGCGATCTTATACGGAATTCAGGATAAGCAAAAGATGGTTCAGAATTTTTAGCATCGTTTCTTAAAGAGTACAACATGTTGGAACCAAAGACGAAAGATTTCTTTCATAGAAATAGAGAGAAGTAATTTTGACAGTATTATTTAAAGGATGAGGATCATTCCCTTGTTTGTTGTACAGACATAAAAGGTCTCATTAACGAACTGGAATCAAATTGTTATGATAACAAAGATTGAAGACTTTTCATGGACTCATCGAAGAGAAGTATAAAGGCAGTTTTGCTACACAATACACTTATGCTCCATTATGTGAAAAAAAATTGGCCTACCAGAACATCATTTACACCTGGTTCCCGGAATGTCATTAACAAATTGCTAGTTGATCCAAGCAAAATTATTATTCCTCCCCTTTACATCAAGCAGGGTCTAATAAAGCAGTACGTTAAAGCGCTTGATAAATTTGGAGCCTGCTTCAAATATCTCGTTACTAAATTTTCAAAGTTATCTGAAGCAAAAATGAAACAAGGGGTTTTTGATGGCTCTCAGATTAGGACGATGTTCCGAGATACTGCCTTTATGAGTACGATGAATCAGAAAGAAAAAAATGCCTGGCAAAGTCTTGAAGCAGTTGCTCGAAATTTCTTTGGCAATTAAAAAAGCTCTAATTACGAACAATTAGTTAGTAAAATGATTTCTGACTTCCAGAAGCTTCAATATAATATGAATTTAAAACTACATTTTCTTTATTCGCACCTTGATGAATTTCCTGATAACCTTAAGGACTTAAGTGAAGAACAGGAAGAACGATTTCACCAAGATATTAAGGTTATGGGAACTCTGTATCAGGGACGATTGGATGTAAACATAATGGCTGATTTTTGTTGGACGCTAAAAAGGGAATCGAAGAAAAGTTGAAAACAAAAGCGTACTTTGTTGCACAGAGCGTTTGAAGAGAAGAAAACGCAATACTCCACAAAGAAAGAGACTGACTAAAGCTTTAACTTAATATCATAGAATTTATTCATTGATTTATACACATATTTGTTAATGTATATTTATTTATTTATTTATTTATTTACATATTAAGATGCATAAATTTTTTTAATATTTATGTTTATACATGGTTTACTTTTTTATATGGTTTTATTAAATGTTAAAGTGTTTTCTGAGGCTATACCTAGAACGTAACGTGCTGGGGTGAAATTGACTACGGTTTTGGATTCAGCGACTCCGAAAACATATAGTATACATAGTCAGACCCCCAGGCTGGAAAAACTTATATGCTTTACTTTTATTACATGGTTTTAGTGGATGTTAAAGTGTTTTTTAAGGGTATGTCAAAAACGTTATGTGCTGGGGTGAAATTGACCTGGGATTTGGATTCAGCGATCCTAAAAACTTATTGCATGCATAGTCAGACCCCCAGGCCAAAATTTTTTTTTGTGTAGCTGTGTTATTTATGAATAACTTATTAGTCATAAGGTTACTTTTTGTTTTTTTTTTTTTTTCCATGTAGCTATTTTTTCAAAAACATCTTTTTATCTATTCTTATTAACGTTGGAAGACAAAAAATGGGAAAAAACATTATAATTAGATAAATAATAAAAAAGCAAAACGATTCGGTGTTTAATATATATGAATAAATTTTATTGGCATGAAAATTGAGGTGCAGATCTTTTTACTAGTGTCTAAGGGTTAGCATGAATAGCGCAAGAACACATAGCCTACTAGTATATCAGTTAGAGCTGTACCCTCCTGCATACTCTGTCCGATAACCCCCTCCAAAACCATGATCATTTAAATTTTAAGTTCTTCTCATAACATAACTTATTTTTAAGATATTCCGTTGTTTGGCCTACTGTTAACTTTTATGTATTTAAAATAATTTATGCTGCAGCAATTGTGATTTACTTAAATAATTACTTTATTTTTATCATTATTATATTTTTTTTGCTATTTTGTCTAATTTTATTTTGATATTAAAAATGAT
>NW_019379453.1:972511-1009897 GCF_000648655.2 Copidosoma floridanum | reverse complement strand
TTTTTTTTTTTTTTTACCATGATACACGAAATTTAGTGTTTTAAAAATAACTTATGTATAAAAGTAAAAACTTGTATTTCTTTTTCTACTGTTTTTTCACATAATCCTATTGAAAATACATAATTATTTATCACAACTTCTACTTAAAACTCATACAATGATATTATTCATTTACTTATGTTACTTATGACTTTTATTGATGGCTTATGATTGAACGACACGACCAATTTAGGTGGAGGGAAAGGGGTTTTCCCAAATACTACGGTTGTTAACAAGGGGGAGGGAAGTATGGCACAGGAAACGTTACCTGTAAAATATCATTTTACTTGATAATGCTACTACCTTAGATTCGAATGTCGTGAAAATTTTTGAGTCACTTTCAGAAGCATTTCTGACATTCCTGTTTGCGATTGTTTTACGGTCACTAAAATTTTTAAGACAAATAAAATATCGACAGAAAAATAGTAGATAAGTTGAAGGAATACTTTAGACTGTATAAGACAGTATACGTGTGCGATAGATAAAGAGAGAAGAGTTGACTGTTGAATACATAAATTAAAACAAACAAGATTTGCCAGTCTAGTGCAAGCTTCCTCGTACGTACTTTAATGGTGCTCATCCTCACAATCTTATACGTGCAATGTGAAATTTCTACTATTAAAAATGTATGAATTCTAAGATCGCTTGAATGCTGCAGTGAAAAAGAGATACACTTACAAAATGTCAGAAAAATGTATTCTAGAAACATGCAATGGTATTTCGAAAAATCTAAAGTCTACTAATCGTGAAAGTAATGAAGTCATGATTTGAAAAAAGCGACTGAATACCAATTAAAGCGTTACTGATATAAGTATCTTAAAAATTTGTAAACCACTTAAATTTTTGCATGAAAGTAAGTTGATCATATTTAAAATTTTACTAGTTAATATTGCTTCAATGCAATAAAGAGATTGTATCTAAAATGAGATTCTTTTATTTTATCATGATAAAAAATTTAAAGATAGTTTTATTAAGTGCGGAAAGAAATTATACAAAAAGTTTTTATTATTTCCCTCTTTACAAAGGCTTCTATCAAGTACGTTGACAAAAACGATAAGAGGAAGAAAATTTTAAAGACTTAGTCAGATAATCTAGGAGGTGCAAAACTAAAAAAAAGTAGCAGTGAATCCAATAACAATGAAGATACAAAAGTATTTCAGTTGTTAAGAGTAGATATTTTGTAGATGTCAAATTCTCTATACAATTTGTTTCTATAACTAATTTTTTTTGTATTTTTTTCGTATGTAAACATAACATTTATAACACACACATACATACAAACACACACACATACACACATGCGCATTAGTGGGCTTCGCCCCCTACTCGCTCTATGTGCCAACCCCCCCCCCCCCCAGAAGACTTTAATTTATTTTGAAGATCGCATTAATTTAATTTATTTCATTAAACGCTACTGTTAAAAGGATTAATATTGTTCCTCTAAACGGTAACAAATGATTCTGTTTAAAGTTATTATTGAACAAAAGAAAAGTTGTGATCATTAAAAGATTTTAAAATACATTATTAAATCATTCACAAAACATCTAAAGATACTTCTGTAGCAATAGGATCGATGGAATATGACACTCAAATTGACGATATATTCAAAGAAGCTACTACTATCATGTTACCTTATAAAGTGAGATAATTTATAGCATGGTTCTTATTTTCAGAAAAATTTTTATTGCTGGAAATATTTTTAATAAACGGAAAATCCATTTTACAGGAGATTTAATTTTTAATCAAAAAAATTTTTCTCTATTGCACACAACCCAAATTCTTGCAATGGAGGACAAATTTGGGAATCGTTTTATTCACCTACGAGTAAAGATATTGATTTTGTACAAAAAACAGAAAACTCAGAGAAAATTGGTTTTTGTAAAAAAAATGTTCGAATCGCTCAAGGATAGCGTGGAAAAAGAATAAAACGGAGAAGCGATCTAGCGCAAGAACAAATTGAGAGGTGGCAAAGGTGGGCTGAGGGGGGGGGGGAGAAAGAAATGCTATAAAGTTTTAAATAAGATAAACGGTAAAATAAAGACATATTACAGTATTGATAAAGTGACATTAAAAGGAGTTGACTAATCCGGCAATAATATCTATCGATTTTCAGATAAAAATACTTAATTATATAGGTAAGGGTTTACCACCGTATGAACTCGATTGAATAATTAGGGCAGCTGTTATGTTTATAAAAAGAGTTACTTCGGATGGCGTATGTAATGGCACGAGGTTGAAAATAACGAAGTTAATAAAGTTCTATATTGAGGCAGAAATAATATTTAGTGAAACAATTGGACAAATAGTTTTTATACTAAAAATCACTTTAAATACTGAAAATACACTTGTATTACTATGCATTTTATACAGAAAGAAATTTCTCTTAGTTTTCGCTTTCGCAATGATTATAAATAAATTACAAGATTAAACTTTTGATATTGTAAGACTATATTTTAAAAAACTCTCGTTTTCACATAGTCAATTATATATTGCCTTATTAAGATGCATTACTAAGGATAGTATTTTCGTGTAAATTGAAAATGAACTAGACGTTGGACTAAAAAATATTGTGTCAAGCGAAAATTTTTAATCATAGGTTAATTGAGTTTGTCATTGATTGTTTTCATTCTCTGCTGCTGTCTTTCTGTGGTTTATAGGGCTAATTGGCTTTTTAAATATTATACTAGTAGGGATCTGCCCTTGTGCGCGCTTCTCGTGCCAACCCTCTGTTAATGCGTTATTCTCTATGCGCCTATGTCAGGTGGTGCCGTCTAGTGAGATAAATTATCCCTCTCTAAGATCGCCAGAATGCATGGAGCCTTATTTTTTTAATAAATATTTTCTTTATTATGTGTCGGAAGAAACTTACATAAAATAAAAACATGATATAAAATTAAGACTACTATACATATACACAGTGATTAATTCAATTTTTTCAATCAGTACTACTTATTTTAAATAATTAATAAAAAAAAAAGAAAAGTACAACTGTAGGGTATAGTGCGTGTAACAAATGATGGTACAGTGAAAAAAAATATTGGATATGGATGTGCAGGAAATGTAAAAATCCATTTTCAATTTGTATATTGATGGATTAAATTTAATCAGCTTTGCATTAAAAAAAAACCTTAATTGAATTACATACAATTAATACTGTACAATTTTTTTCTTAACTTAACATACTTAATCTAAAATTATCTTATAGTTTCGAACGTGAAGGGTAACGAAGGACAAAGTGTAACATGGCTTTACAAACTGACTCATTGGGCATGAGATTATGCATCTTGCAGCTTATTCTTTCATACTTCACTTCCCTTAATGTATTCATTTATTGAATATCTTAAAGCTAGTTTTTTCAAAGATACCTTTTAAAAAAATATTTTTTCATTTTTCAAAAATTTAATTTAGAAAGTAAAAAATTTATCTCAAGTTTTCTTACAACCGCACTCGTTTCCGTTTTACATAAACGAATTTTCCANTTACAATAAATTTTTTTAATAAATTTAAAAAAAGGTTATGAAGAGTGGATTGACCAAATGAATCAGTGATATAAGTGTGTATTATGTCAGTGTACAGTAATAAATTTAGTTTAGTGTCGTAATGTGTACTACAAGATTAGAAAAAATAAAAACATGAATTGCTACTGTGATAACCCAGTATACATGAGTGCATATACATGCTTGTACTTGTGTAGAGCTTGAAAAACATAAGTTCTGCTTACATTTATTCATTTCTCACAACACAGTGTTCAATGAAAGTAAATACCAATGTCAGATTAGGTTAACTTTTACACATTTATAGTACGTTTTCGTGGATTACTTGTGTTCTTTAAGCTGTACACAAGTGTAAGCATGTGTATGCACTTAAATATGCTATTTTATCATAGTCGCAATCTATGTTTTTATTTTTTCCAATCTTGTAGTACACGTAATAACATTAAATAAAATTCATTACTGTACACTAACATAATACACACTGAAATCACTGATTCATTTGGGCAATTCACTCTTAATAACCTTTTTTCAAATTTATTAAAAAATTTTCCTATAAGGCTCCATGCATTCTGGCGATCTTAGTGAGGGTGAATTTCTCTCACTCGACGGTGCCACCTGACATAGGCGCATAGCGAATACTCCTTCGCATAGGCTTTAAGGTAGCAGGTGAAAGGTCTTCACTGAAAAAGTTTTTTCTCAATTGTAAATCACAAATTGCATCAGTAATAGTAATAATAATAATAATAATAACAGAAATATAATAAAGACCTTTCACATAAATATAATATAGTGGTTATAAAAAAATCAGTTTTAGTTGGTCTATGTATAAAAATAAGCAACGGTTAATAATAGAACTAAACAAAATGCAATTATTTAACTTAATAAGAAAAACAGTAACATCATGGTACTTAAGATATTTTTACAATGGACATTGTTGTTTATCTGTTTTATTTTTTATTTATTGTCCTTTTGAGTTAACATTGATATTTTGATGTGTATAAATATGCGTACACAGTGACATTTAATCTTGCGTTAAAAAAAGTAAAAAAATTTCGTAATAAACAATTCTATACTGGTTAATAATTATTTACATGGTATTGAAATTTTTTATTTACTCTTTTCTGACCTCTATTATAATTTCTTCGTAATGCATCTTTTCTTGAAAATTTTTTCACAATATTTACTAAATTTCATTGTGCTTTGGGTTATGTATACATGTAAAGAACGCCATGAATCCATTTCTCTTCTAAATTTTCGGTCACAGATGAGCCAACGTATAATTGTACTGTACGTATGCTCTCTTGCGTGGAGTACGTAATGTTTTTATATATTTATATTGCATACACTACATTCAACAAATTTGTTGTTTTTTTTATGAACTAATTTTTCTGTAGGTCCAAAAATATATGGGCAAATTTACACTTAAGTTAACTGATTGTCCTAAAATAATAAAGTAAAAAGCTAAAATTCTTAATTTCTTGTCGCTCAATATTTTACATTACAAAAACACTTTTACTAATGATTTACATTACAGAAAGCGCCCCTGTATTGTTACTAAAACTATCTTTAGTATACACCTTTAGTTCGGGCTTGTTAATTATCCATCCGTTTTATCCGATGGCGATGAGAAGGCAAGTAAAATAGTGTAGTGGGTCAGGGGGGGGGGGGATCTTGATTTTATATTTATTAGGTGAAAATAACGTTAAAATAAAACGAATTTACCTTTAATTTGTCGTGGGCTGGTGGTTGAACTATGGGAGGACGTCGGGGGATCTGTTGGGAGGTGGTGAGGGCAGTGGAGAGTTATGTTGAGTCCCTGACACGTTTCACTGTATTATACATTTAAAAATATTTAATTCTTATTAACATATTATTATTACTATCATGTACTTGGAAAAATAAAAAGACACTTAAAATAATGTAAAAATTGTTTAAAAAGCTTTCTACTTTCTGAAAATTAAAAAAAAAAATAGTTTTATTACATTATACTAACAAAATTCTTACAAATGACTTTGTTGTCTTATGTTGAAATATTTATTTATGGAGTACTTTTGATCTATACATTATATTATAAATGTTATTTCTGGTATAAGGCATATTTTTATAGTTTCTCAAAAAGACTAATTACCAATGATCTCCACTGTTGTCATTATTTTACCACAATAAACAATTTTATAATTACACGTACGTATATCATGTCATACACACATCTACATAATAAAAACAAAAAAAAGATCAACGATCCCACCCGTTTGCTTCATAGGTGGTGTGGAGAAATAGATAATAATATACCAAGTTAAATTAATATAACGAGGCACCATTGACAAAGATTGTACTAAATGAATCTTACAAGGTGATGAAGAAAATGTTAACGATCTATAAAAAAAAATTAAGGTGGGCAAGGAGAGTTTGGAAAGACAATGAGGGGGGGGGATCAAACATACGAAAAAGTTAAGGGGTGGTGAGGAAGGCTGAGAGGGGCCAAGAGAGTGAGGGTGCTGAGGGGCGGGAGGGTAATCAAAAATTTTATTGGCTTTATTTTACATTAAAATGAAAACAATTTTATCGCATTTGGAAGGGGTGCTGTGAACATGAAAAAAATGTTAATATTACCACTGAATTGAACGACATTAGATCCATTGGTCGTGCTCCATCTTCTCATCCTTAACTAAAACAAGATAAATTAAATGAAAAATTAAGAGTGTTATAATCGGAATTAAATTATTCAGTTACAAATCAAGATATCAGATATGCTGATGATTACGTTGAAATATATTATAAACGTTGAGGAAAGATGTAGAGAATGCAAAGAAATAATTTAAAAATAAGGAGGCTCGAGCGATTCGGCAAAAACAAGAGCAGCGTCAAAAAAAATAAGATTAATTCCTTAATCCACGATCAATTTGAAAATTTGAGAAGAAGCAGGTCGTCCAAGATCAGAAAAAACCATAGAAGATTATTACAAGCTGTTTGTGACAAGGCGTCACCCTTGGATTTAGCTGATGATAGACTTCTTTCTGGAACTATAAAAGCTTGTAAAACTTTAATGACTTGACCAAAGAACTTTCATTGATTGACTGTCATCTATCGCGTTCTTCCATGTATTTAAGACTGTTGTTACGTCATCCATAATTATTAGAAGGTAAGAAACATGTTGTCATAGTCCCCGTGGAACCTCATCAAGCTCAAAGTAACCTGCACGATCATCAAGATCAGCACTTTTGCAAAGCTGCAATTAATGCTCTTGAAGAAATCGCCTCAATTCGTGGATCTCATTAGGTACTGTTGGACGATTTTTTTTGTAAATACATAAAACACTACATTAGATCTCGAATTTTTTTCAAACGTATTATTTACTTCACAATATGTACTTTATACAAGTCATTATAATTTCCCAAGATGACAAGATCACAACTAGATGGTCGCAAGCGGTCACAAATTGACACCTCCGGTATGTGTTGGACTTATCATAAACAATAATTCCATAGAAAAAAGGAAGTCGTTACCCACTCTAGGTCAACATACATCGCGATTCGTAGTGGAAAACACAGTAGCTCTACTACATCTACACATTCTACGGATTTTCATAAATTTATGGACTTTAATAAGGATGGAAACACCGGAACACCGATATCCTCAGCTCGTGTTGTGGCTCAGACCTCACAGGAGGCACCAAAAAATGTAGCGTGGGCGACTATTTAAATTTCAATTTTTATGTCGCAATGAGAGTAAGACCTTAGGGGTAAGCGTCGCTCTCAACATTATTANTGATGGAGACACCGGAACACCGATATCCTCAGCTCGTGTTGTGGCTCAGACCTCACAGGAGGCACCAAAAAATGTAGCGTGGGCGACTATTTAAATTTCAATTTTTATGTCGCAATGAGAGTAAGACCTTAGGGGTAAGCGTCGCTCTCAACATTATTATTGTTTATTGGTTATTTTATGAGTTGTTAGTAGTGATGTAAATAAAAGATATTTATTACAGGAAAAAACCTTTCGGTAAAAAACCTGTTTTATTGTTCGTGTTAACATACAAGAATGTAATACAATCGTTAATAATAACCGATGCAGCGATCGCTCTTGTAAGTATGTATGTAAATATGAATATATTGCATGAGGTGAAAATGTACCTTAAAGTCGTGAGCTTTGAAAGCTTCCCAAGGGGGAGAGTCTGGTTATGCGAGCTGGCGCTCGGCTTTCTCGGGTCTGCTGGCCAGGCAGGACCGCATTTTCGTTGCCACGAAATAATTTGAGTCTCGTGGGGAGACGATGTTGAAGTGTAGTGAGCACCCTCGTTTGATCTCGTTGGGAGACGGTGGAAACTTTTTCGTTGATGACGATAAGACGTCGAAGGAAAAAATATAACGGTCCAAAGCTCTAGGTTAGATTGCTAATATCGTGAGACGTCCGTTCTGTTCCAAAACCCCAAGGAAAGTGAAGTTTAACGCGCAAAAAACCAAAAGTCTCGCTAGCCACCGATAGTTACTTTTTTATTAGCGATATATGATGATAAAGAAAATAAGACGCGCGTTTTGTTAAACATTTGCCGATCTTCAAAATTCGAACACTTATACTGACCTATGAAACATACTCCCCCGCGTTTGCGAAACAATAGGATGAGCAAAGTGTTGTGTAATATTGATTTGGGTAAATGTAAATGTCTGTTAAGCATGCTTAAAATTAAACAAACATGAGCACAAGATTTCTTGGTAATAATACAGACTCTAATTACAATTCATTGAATAATTACAAATTTAGGAAAGAACATAGCATATGAATGTTAAAAGTGCAAAAAAAACGCGAATAACAAATTTACGCAGTGTTGCATTAATTAATGAATGTTCTTATTACAGAGAATTTTGAAAAAGAAGTTGAATGAAAAACAATTTCTTTATGGAACGCTACTTTCTTCTTCTGGCAAAGGACAAAGGTGCGTAATATTTCGCTTGTATATGCCGTTAATCGTTTTCACTGAAGCCATTCGCACCACGCCATCCTCTCCAGGGTGAACCCCAACGACTACGCCCAGCCTCCAATTAGCGCAAGGAATGTTTTTTTCCATTAAAAGGACGACGGAGTCCATCTTAATTTTTCTCTTTTCTTCCTGCCACTTTTGTCTCTTCTGAAGCTCGCTCAAATATTCAATATGCCATCCTTTCTAAAAATCCTCTCTAGCTCTGGATATGAAATTCCAAGAGGACGAACGATTATCTGAAATGCCGTCGAAATCATTAGTAGGCAATAGGGAAATGGGTCTCCCTATTAATAAATGTGCAGGAGTAAGTGCTAAAGGATCGTTGGGATCTGAAGATAGTGTACAAATGGGCCGAGAATTCAAAATACCTTCGATTTCGGCCGCTAAGGTGTTGTATTCCTCATACGTTAATAATTTATTACCAATGACACGATTTAAAAGATGTTTAAAAAGTTTTACCGTCGATTCCCAAATCCCACCGAAATAAGGGGACAAAAGGGGAATAAAATGCCAGATAATGTTTTTTTGAACTGCGTAGTCATGAATATTACGTTTCAAAGCTTCATATTTCAAAAAATCATAGAGACTTTTTAATTGGTTGTTTGCTCCGACGTAGTTTGTTCCGTTGTCGGAGTAGACGTGGGAAGGAGGTTCCTCGACGGGCTATAAAACGTCTCAAACCGCCGAGAAACCCTTCGGTTGTGAGATCGGTAATGATTTCAATATGTACGGCTTTGGAGCTCATACAAATAAATACACAACCGTAGGCCTTTACTTTACTGCTATTTCGATGTTTTTTCTCTTTTATAAAGACTGGACCGAAAAAATCAGTGCCGACTTTGCTGAACGCCGGTGCCGCGTTGACTCGAGACTCAGGCAAATCGCCCATCTTGGCCTGAATTAATTTAGGTTTATGACGGAGACAAGTAACGCAACGCTGCACTATCCTGCGTACCTGATTTTTTCCGTCTAAGATCTAATATTTGTGTCTGAGAAAACTCAACGTAGATTGGATACCTAAATGTCCGTTTGACGCGTGTATTGTTCGAATGATCAGATCGACTATTTGATGTTTTGATGGTAAGAGTATCGGATATTTGTGATCGTCTGAGACGGAGGAGTTCCGCAACCGTTCACCTACACGTAAAAGATCGTCTGGGTCAATAAAAGGATTGAAATACTTCAAACGTGATTCTTTCTCTTCTTTAAGTAAATTTTTCTCCGTTGAAAATCGCTCTGATTGTGTGAGTCGTAAAATTGTTTTTTCTGCCCCGAGCTTTTCTTCCATATCGATAGTCTTACCGCGAAACTTACGATTTAAATTTTTAAAACGCAGACATCGTGCCACGAATCTGGTTAAATGATAGAAGTCGGAAAATCTTAAAAACAAATCGCAACGGGTCATGGTCGTTAAACAGATGCTACGTGTAGGAGAAATAGGCGATGCAATAATAACGCTCTCGGGCCAAAATGATTCGTGTTGAATGATCCATTTTGGACCAGAAAGCCAGGTCGAATTGCGCAAAAATTCTGAAGGTGTTTGACCGCGAGACAGAGCATCGGCAGGATTATCAGCCGATCGCACGTGCCGCCATTCTACTCCGCCAACAAGTGTTTGAATTTCCCCAATTCGATTAGCATCAAAAACATTAAGATCCCGAGGCGATTTTCTAAGCTTGTGAAGAACGATGGTAGAATCGCACCAGAAAATGACGCTTTGAATAGGAAACTCAAACGCTTCACAGCTCTCTCTGTACAGTCTTGCAAGGAGTAGCGCGCCGCAGAGTTCCAAACGCGGGATGGTAAAAGAACCTTTAATAGGTGCTACGCGTGATTTGGCGCATGCCAATCTAACCAAGACTTTTCCGGACGTATCTACCGATCTGACGTACAGACAAACGCCGTTACCTAATTTGCTAGCGTCGCAGAAACCGATGATATCTACGTGGTCATACTTATCGATAACTATTTTTCGCTCGACTCTAAAATTTTGTATTAGCCCGATTTGATTAACGAAAGTAGTCCATGACGTATGCAATTCATGGGGAACTGATTCGTCCCAACCAATCTGCGTGTGCCAACATTTTTGCATAATAACTTTTGCTCCAAACACTACTGGGCCTAATAATCCTAACGGGTCGAAAATTTTAGCGATTTATGAAAGTATGAATCGCTTTGTAATTTTTTGAAGAAAATTTACCGGTTTCACTAAAAATATAAACACATCGTATTTTGAGCTCCAAGCAATTCCAAGAGTTTTTGTGTCCGAAGTAGAATTTTGATTTTGATCCTCGTGAAAAACTTTTTTGTCCTCGCTATTAAATGCATTAGTTTCGTTAGAAATCCATTTTCTGATATTAAAACCAGCGAGAGCCAGTAAACCGGTGACTTGCTCACGTATCATGCGTATTTCTTCCAAAGAATTTGTACCAGTTATAAGGTCATCAACGTAAAAATGATGCTTTAAAATTGATTGAGCCAAAGGAAATTTCTGGCCTTCATCGTCTGATAATTTTTGCACTGTACGAATAGATAAAAAAGCCGCGGAGGCGTTACCGAAAGTTACGGTGTTCATTTCAAAGGGTTTAATCTGCCCGTCCTTGTTGTACCAAAATATACATTGGTATTTCCGATCGCGAGAGTCTACTAATATCTGTCGATACATTAGCGTGATGTCAGCTGTAATAACATAAACGTATGTTCGAAATCTAAGTAGATGATGAAAAAGTTTTTCCTGAATTGTCGGACCTACCATAAGCACGTCGTTCAGTGAATCCCTCTTATCAGTTTTACTTGAAGCGTTGAATACGGCTCGTACTTTGGTAGTTGTGCTAGATGGTTTGAACACCGGATGCTGCGGCATAAAATAACTGACCTCACTTTCGTTTTTAACAACCGACATATGCCCCTGGTCAATGTAATCTTGCATTACTCGAAAATATTCAGTCTTAAGTTCGGGATTTGAATTCAATCGTCGTTCGAGTGAATAAAATTGCCTTAAAGCCGTAGTTTTTGAGTTGCCTAAATCTTCCACCCCCGTGCGAAAAGGCAAACTAACTACGTACCGCCCATTAGCTTCTCGAGTCGTATTTTGAATATAATGGGCTTCGATTAAAGACTCCTCAGCTTTCTTCACATCTTTTTTGCGAGGAACATCTTCTACCTCCCAGAATTTATCCATAATTCGGGATAGATCTTCAAGCTGTTCTTTCTGTACATAATCGGTTTTTAAAACAGTATAATTACAAGTTGAGAGTTGTTTAATACACTTGTTATGTAATCCTCCTGCGATAATCCAACCTAGCAACGACTTATGCGCATAAATATCACACGGATTAGGAGTAAGCTTTATTTGTCCGATAGAAAACAAAGATAGAGTAATGCCCGAGCCGATTAATAAATCAACACAATGCGGCATGTGAAATTGTGGATCTGCAAGTTGCATACCACTCAGTAGCTTGACTAAATCACGAGGAAATTTTTCTGATGGCACCAATCCAGAAATTTGCGGAATAATTAAACATGTAAGATTTTTAGAAAAATTATTATAAACGGATTTAATTTTGATTTTTACGCATTGACGACACTCTGTATTTAATTTATTTATCGCTCCTATCGTTACAGAACAGTTTTCTAAAGGTAGACTTAAACAGTTGGCTAATTTAGTTGATATTAAATTTACGGTCGCACAAGTGTCAAGTAGCGCGCGAGCTCGAATAAAATTGTTTTGTGCATTTAAAACGAACACCACAGCAGTAGTCATGAGCTGAGATCGTGCATCACTCGCATTGGTATTCAACACTTTCTCTGCTAGTCAATCATTACGCTTCGGGGGAAGTTTATCTTTAGAGGGAGCGATCGAGGTAGTAACTGCGTTCGACATCGCGTTAGTTTGAAAGTCATTGTGCAATGATGTATGATGTTTTTTGTTACATTTTTTACAAGAGCTAGAGGAGCAAGCTCCTGCATGAGAACGCAGACAATTAAAGCACAATCTTTTTTCTTTTACGAGGGACCATCGTTGATTAACATTGAGTTTGTTGAAGGAGGGGCATCTAAAAAGAAGATGTTCGGAACCGCAACAAACGCAAGAGCTTTTTAAGCTTGTAGTTAGATCGCGAGCGTCCACTTCTTTGCGTTGGAATTTTCTCGTATGAAAATTTGTTTGCTCGAAAACGCGCTTTTGCCCATGATCAGAATTTTTAGATGTGGATTCTATGACGCTAATCCAGGAAAGCTGATTCGCGAATATACCCAAGTAACTTTTTTAAATCCGGAAGCTCATCGTGGGTCAAAGATTCCTCACATCTATTGCGAGTGGAAGCAGGGAGAGCCCTTTAAATTTCTTGAATAATTTGACGCGTCCTCCCATCAATTTTTAACGCGTCCAAAGCGGTGAGATGCTGCTCTACTGTGTCTGCTAGAGCCGATAGACCGGCAGAAGTAGCCTTTTGTAAATGCGTTAGGTCGATCAGGGCATCCAGATGCTTGGAAACTAGTACGCGTTTTCTCTCGTAAGAGTCGGAAAGAAGCTTCCAAGTCTTTGGGTAATTTTCTGCTGACAAAGATAAAGGACCAATTTTAGTGAGAGCTTCATTACGCATTGCGCTTTTTAAATAAGTCAATTTTGTAACATCGTCAATATCTGTGCGAGAACTTATAATTGATTTGAAAGTATTTTTAAAAGAAAGCCAGCCATCGACATTTCCGTTGAATAAAGGTATCTCAGTTACCGGGAGCTTTGGAAGCTTAGGCTTTTTGGCAAAGGTTGAATTAGCTAGCGCGGCAAAGGAAAAATCAACCGAAGGAAGAGGCCGCAGTGCCTTAAGCCGACTGGCGACCTGGAAAAACCTTCCTCGCCAGCCCGCCAACTCACCAAGACGATCGTGATCTGGCTCCAATGATGCCAATTCATCATGATAGTCTTCGTATTTTCTCAACGCATCTGTTAAAAGCTCTAGACGTAGAGCAGCATCATTCGCGGAAACCAACTCGTTATCAAGCGCGGTTTTGGTCTCTAGCAGCTGATCGTTGAATGCAACCCCTTTTTTGCAAAATAAGCGCGACGTGCTTTGCTTGAGCCATCTTCGCGAACAAAAGTTATTGAACGCTGGGTTATATTATTAAAAACACTAACGACGCGAGTGACGTAATGTACAAATGACTAGTAAGGGCACAAGGTTAGGATACCGAATAATATTTTCAGACGGACACAAGAGTACAGGAAAAAATGGCAATGCGAGAAAGGATATGCTTATAGGGATAAAGGACTTATCTCTTGTATCAAGGTCGTTGTTGGAAGCTGTGCTGAAGGATAGCGAGGCGATCCACCGCTGAAGGAAAGGAGTGGCGTGGGGCGTGGCGTTGGCAAGTGAATATGACGGTGTTGATCGCAGGATATCTCGAGTCCGCGAGACTGATAGGCGATGGTATTGTTGAGCCACAGTGGTGCGCGACGAAGTGTGACCGGAACACCGATATCCTCAGCTCGTGTTGTGGCTCAGACCTCACAGGAGGCACCAAAAAATGTAGCGTGGGCGACTATTTAAATTTCAATTTTTATGTCGCAATGAGAGTAAGACCTTAGGGGTAAGCGTCGCTCTCAACATTATTATTGTTTATTGGTTATTTTATGAGTTGTTAGTAGTGATGTAAATAAAAGATATTTATTACAGGAAAAAACCTTTCGGTAAAAAACCTGTTTTATTGTTCGTGTTAACATACAAGAATGTAATACAATCGTTAATAATAACTGATGCAGCGATCGCTCTCGTGAATATGAATATATTGCATGAGGTGAAAATGTACCTTAAAGTCGTGAGCTTTGAAAGCTTCCCAAGGGGGAGAGTCTGGTTATGCGAGCTGGCGCTCGGCTTTCTCGGGTCTGCTGGCCAGGCAGGACCGCATTTTCGTTGCCACGAAATAATTTGAGTCTCGCGGGGAGACGATGTTGAACTGTAGTGAGCACCCTCGTTTGATCTCGTTGGGAGACGGTGGAAACTTTTTCGTTGATGACGATAAGACGTCGAAGGAAAAAATATAACGGTCCAAAGCTCTAGGTTAGATTGCTAATATCGTGAGACGTCCGTTCTGTTCCAAAACCCCAAGGAAAGTGAAGTTTAACGCGCAAAAAACCAAAAGTCTCGCTAGCCACCGATAGTTACTTTTTTATTAGCGATATATGATGATGAAGAAAATAAGACGCGCGTTTTGTTAAACATTTGCCGATCTTCAAAATTCGTACATTTATACTGACCTATGAAACAGAAGCATAACGCCCAAATTAATGATGTCAAAAGACAGTGGTCCTGGCGAAAATCTTAGATACGAAAAAGTTATATCTCATACAATAAAACTTTTTAAAATAATTGTAATGTGATTTTTATTTTTATGAATGCTCTTGGAAGATTGGCTTTCAATCACGTGGATCAACGAATGGCCCCTTAAAGTAAAGCTTTATCGGGTGTCATTCTACAGCATAACACGTATATAAGTTACTTGGATAATAATGGAAAAACTATACATGTGCAATTAGAATTAAAATATTTGAAAACGCTGGAAACACTTTGGCTGAGATTTGGTCAGAATTTAAAATTAGTGGTCACAGTGTGCTTGCAGAATTCATTACAAGTGAAGAAAAAGTATTGCAATCTAATATCTACACAGATAAAACTTAGTGTTCTAAACACGTTCGGTCTGATACCTTTTTTTAATAAAATAAAATCTGTTCTCAAATTTGTTGTTAATAAAATGTGATAATAAAATTTGTTGTTTCCCCTTTCACAATCACGAGAAAACACTTTAATATCAAGGGTTCTTGTAAGCATCTTGTTTGATTTTTTTTTATTGTTTGATCAAGAAATTTGTGGTACTGCATTACCGAGCAGTTATTCTACTTAGCATTTCTCATCTTTGTTATTAAAACTAAGTCTTACCTTAACGACTAGAGTGTTATAAAACGAAAGAGGTACCATACTGTCCTACCATTTAAAGTGACATTAGTATCAGAATTTGTTTTAAGTATGGTATACATTTTGCGTCAAAAATTACTAAAAAATCATACGTTAATACAATTTTTCTCATACTTTATTTTGTATTGTACCATTTTCTAGAATTTCTATAATCATTAACATATTTTATTTTAGAAAGTACGTCCATCAATTCTAATCTCAAATTTCACGCGCTTAACGCTTAGCTACTGAGTAGCATCAGCTGATAAAGACCTTCCAGACCTTCTGGAATCGCAAATATGTTATAATGATTAATTCTAATCATTAAAAACGCTGTATCTTGCATATTAGACAGAAATTAATTTGTTACCGCATAATTAGTTATTCATGCATACATCGTGGCACCAAAAAAAGTTGTGTTGTTTTGTAGAAGCTAAGAACTTAATTATTATAATTTATTTTCAAATTTTAAAAATACTATTGTTCAGATACTTATTTACTTAGTTCTGATAACTATTTATATTACTTATAAATATGTAAGCGATACATAAAATGGTGGCTATCACATTAAATTTAAAAAAATAAATGATAATTTAGTTGTCACAATAACGGATCAAAACTTTTGAGTGTACATTACTTTATGGGGGGAGGGGCGTCCTAAATATATACTACGTTTAGTAACGAGAGTGGAGGGGAGGTCAAAAATAACCAAAACACAGTCACGTAGTTTATGGACGAACCCTAATAACTAAGTTCATTATTAATTTTTATTACTAGTTTACTCTTAGTTATTACTTTTCTAGTATTCCTTGTTTATTAAACAAAAAAATGTCTACTCACCTTTTGTTTTCTGATTTTTACATCTATTTTAAAGTTGTTTATTTGTAGAAGTTTATTTTTGTATATTTATTCAGGATGTTTAAAAAAAAAAATAAAAATAGTTGTGCTCAAACATTAAAAAAAAAAAATATTTATTCCTAACCACAGGTTACATTCTTTTAGTTGTAAAAATTTTAAATAATATCGTATAACTTTAAACTGTCATGAAATTTACAATTAAATCAAAAAAAGTATAATCAGGTTACCAAGTAGAAACTTTTAATGTTCATCGATTTCTTGTTTAACATAAAAACTTTAGATAAAAACTGCATTCAATCTTGGTTCAACCCAATAAAATAATGTTCAGAACCCGCTGACATTCTATGGCCTCCCCCAGCCCCACAAAATTTTCAGAGCCCTCCTTGACTCTCTGCTGTCCTTCCACAAAATAAAGGAAAATTAGGTATATTATACTGTTACCTTGACACCGAAAAACTTTCAGTTATTTTCCTTAAATATTCTGCTCTGAGTACATTTTCGGATACCCCAACCCCTTCAACATCTCCCCTGCACTATATTTCGAACACATGACAACGTTTTAGCAACCCCGCAATATTTGAAGAAATTCAATACCTATGACTGTTGTTTTCACGTTATAATGTTATACTTTAAATTTTCAATACTGACGTGTGATTCTAAGATATAATATAATTGTAGATATTCACTAAAACTCAAGTTGTTCAAAATTAATGTATTAATTTCGTTCAAATTTAACTATTTATTGTAACCACACAAGCATGTGTGGTTAACTAAACCTAGGTTTTAGAAAATATTTCATGTAAGTTTATGTAATTTAAAAAAAATTTATTTTATTCTTTTATTCAATTTGAAAGATTAAGCCACAGGGTCTGGCTCTCATTTTAAAAAAATTTAACGCAAGTAAAATTTGAAAAATATCAATTGTAAGCTTACAAGCGCGTAAGCAGTTGGCTAATAGGGTGCCAGGAAAAAGGCCAGCAGTCGCTGTGTAGGTAGTCTGCCTTGGAAGCTCACTTGTAGATGCAATATAGTGCGGCTGTTGCTAGACTTTCGTTTCTTCTTACGTAGAAGCTCATAGTTTGAGCATAAACAAGATTTTAAAATGTAACTTTTTTGGTTGATGTTATGCCAGTGCATTTTATTTAATGTAGTAAGTTTTTTCTTTTGAAATAAGAAAAGAAAGTTTTATTTTCAGGCTTCCTGTTTCTCACAGTTATTGCTAGTTGGAGCCTGCTCACGAATCACATAGTTCAGTCATTAATTACGAGTAGTAAGAAAAAAACAACAGTATTAGTCATCGCCAGTAACCAAACAAAACTACTAAGAGAGAGATGACCCTCCCTCTATTGCCTAATTTTCAGAAGAAAAACAGCAATTTAAAAGTAACATAAGTACAAGGAGCAAAGTAAAGATGACACTCGAAAGTTATAATTTTTAGTCAGGAATAGGTAAGGCTTATTTAGAAAAGCAAATTGCAAAGTTAAAGTACGAAATGAGAAAAGTGATCGAAAAGAGATTAAAAACCAAGAAAAAAATAGAGGAACTACATGTAAAAAGAAGCACGAAAAAGAGAAAAAGAACCGAGCAAACAAAGAAAAAGAATTGATACAGGAAAGAGCAAGATTATTTGGAAGAATACAAAAAGCAGACAAAGAGGACAAAGCGAGAGAGAAAGAAAGCAAGGAAAGCATATTACAGTTATCAAGGGTAAAAAGTTTAATCAGAATAATTTAATAATAAAGTGCAATAAAATTTTACTGGACCTGTTAAAAGTATCAGTTAAGATTAAATAAGCATATGTGGTCAAGAAAAAAGTGGACAAACATATAAGCATTGTAGTAGCAAAGTTGCAAAGTAATACAATAAGGGTAATCATAAAAAAAAACTTGCTACTGGGTGGTGCTATCATAGAGAATGACATGACAAAAAAAGAGAGAAAAATACCAAGAGAAGCAGTGAGAACAGCAACGAAAGAGAAAAACAAAGGTTAACAGCCTCCGAAATAGTACGAAAAAAACGGTGAATTAAAAGAGCAGAAGAAGTGCGCAATGGCAGTAAGCCAGACAGAGAAAAAATAGAGAGAAGATACAGATTTACGACATTGGAAACTGTTATAAATAAGCTTGATGAGATGTAAAAAAGTGACAAGAGTAAGGGATCGAATACAATATCAAAAAGTATCGAGTTGAGTGTAAGTTTGTATTAGTATTTAACGTGAAACAGCATAGTGTAAGGAAAATAAATTATTTGACGTGTTATCTAAGGGACCCAGAATTTATTAATGATGACAAAGTAGAGACATTAAGGGATGAAATAGAATTAGTATAGTTAAGAAAAATTTTAAGAGTAGTTAAGCAAAGTTGAACAAAAAAAACGATGTGTTAAATTTAGGACACATAAGAATTATTGTAAATAGGCACAGAAAAGATATTGTAAATTTTGCTGTTGATCTGATTTAAAAATAAAAAAAAAATTTTTAGATACAAAAGTCAAGAAAAAGCCCTCTAAACCCAAAAAGGACATAGTATGAAATAAATTTAAATATACATGGGTGATTCTCTGTCAAATCATGCGCAAAAAAATAGATCTTTCTATAACTTAAGAAATATATTCCAAACAACGTTACAAATGCCGATGAATTTTTTTAGATTTTTTAGAAGTCACCACAACAAGCTATGGACCTCTAAACTTTCAACTTTCGGCGTTTTTTAAGATTTAGTGTAATTTTGAGCTCGATATTCTTCTTGAAAGATCAATTTTTAGTAAAAATATGCAATATATACAAAAATCTGAAATTCCCTGAATTTTCAGAAAAAGATGGTTTAAAAGCCCAAAAAAAGATTTCATAACCTTAAAATCGAAAACTAAACTTTGAAAATTGAAAAAGAGGACATGCGATCCAAGCTTTCAGCCTCAAAAAATGTATAATGTCAGTTTAGTGTGCTACAAATATGCTCCCACATATCCAGTTATGGTAGTTTTATGGTGTAGCCAAAAAAAAAAAATAAAGATAGACGGAGCTATTGCCGAAAATTCACGTAAATTGCAGTATTTCGGTATTTTAACAATAGTTGCGCCATCTACACCTACGTAGTGTTTCATTTTTATCAATTATATACAAAATAATTCATTAACCATGCAATGTTAAACTGAAAAAAATTAATTGTTACCTATACGTACGCGTTGCGATGACTGGAAACACTCTAAAATTACCCGCGGAATTTATTTTACTTTTAAAGTATGAATCACAAAATTTTATTACGTATTTGCTTTGTTTTGACCAAATTATTTCGATGACACATAATTTATATCTTGTAGATGAACTGTTATTTAATAGACTATTTACAAACAACTGAAAATATTCATTGAAACTTTAATATTTAATATTTATTTCATTTTTGATTGCGAGTACTTGTCACTACTCGAAAAAACCTTAGATCTTATACTATTCTCATTGACGATAGATATCATACAGTGTTGTTGCTGTAGATCTTTAATTCGACTACTGTTTCTAAAACAAACAGTCAACTTTTTTACATTTTTATTGTAATCAGTTTTCTCCGAGTGTGCTTAGTGAACGGTCTTATAATTACCATAACTTTTCAACCAATCATACAAAGCTAAAGGAGTTAAAATTTGTTTGCCCGTTGGCAATCTTAAACTTGCTTTTGCTGCAGACCTTTTAACAGATCCTCCTAACCCATCACATGCTCCTTTTCCATGAGCTATTGGGAAATAGTGCCATTCTGCGAAGACTCCAAAGTCTTTTTTGTGATAAAATAAGTTTAAAAAATTCTTATGATTTTCAAATTGCTGTGGAGCACCATTAGTATAATAATATATTTTTCGTACTGTAAAATTTTGCATTAAATAATTAATAATTATTTGTTGATATGTATGAACTGCAACGGTGTCGTGACACACATTATATCGGATATTACGATAAAACCAGAACTACCATTTTTATCATTTTGTTTGTAATAAGCGAACGCAGTAAATACTAAGAATTAATAAACTTCAAGGGCTTACTGTTCAGTCTTTTATTTAGTTGACAACGTTTCGACTGCACCTAATCTTAAAAGCCAGTCGGTTGTATTAGAGCAGATATAGATATTATTTAATATTAAGTGGACGTTGCTCTACATAATTTAGACTTGAAAAGGACTTCCTTAAGTGCAGTCGAAACGTTGTCAACTAAATAAAAGACTAAACAGTAAGCCCTGGGAGTTTATTAATTATTCGTATCATTTTCACTGTTCTTGGAGTCCTCTTATTGATATTTGCAGTAAATAATGTTTCCTACTTATTTTCCAATGAAAGCCAGGTGGAGCATTCTGGACGACAAATGCGTAGTTTTCTGCAAAATCTAAGTTAATGATAAACTCATGATCTTTCAAATTGTTTTTTAATTCTTTGAAAAATAAACTCTGCTGGTGGGAAACAAAAGCATGAGGCAATAACTTCGTAACCTCACCGCAAAAATATTTGATAAAATCATGCGACTCATCAATAATGTTTTTCAAAGTCATTACAGGAGTTGGCACCCATTGGTAGTAGCTGACCTTTTCAATTAGTAAAACTTCAAAAATTTCGTTCAAAAAAATCTGCAACTTATCAACACCTGGGCACTTTGAGCCGTTACTAAAATAACAGTCTGATGGTAAAGTACAAAATTATTGATCACAAATTACAAAATTCAAGACATCGTTTAAATTTTTAAGAGCAGTTTTTCCGTTCTCTGTAAGATGCGATAAGTTACAACCTGAAAATGAATATTTTTCTTTAAACAAACTTTAGTGTACAAAACATAAGTTAATTTAGAAAACTTATAAATAGTAAGTTCTGTGCATTTTGTGTTTGTTGGGTAGATATAAAAATTAACTTATGCATTACCTTCTATTAACAAAGTCATATTTCGATGTTTCGAACCAACACACACAGAATAAGTACCACTGCTCCCAGCAAGCAAACAACATTTAGGCCTTAGTTTTGCAAACGTAGAAAAACCAACAGGTTCATAAGGGCAGTCTTCACAGAATAATGCATACAGTTCATTTAAATTGCACAGAAGTAAACGTTTTTGTATGCTTTTCGACTCACCATTCTCATTTTTTATTCACATAATCTTTTTTTCCGGGTAACATGTACGTATTATCTTCGCTCGCATAAAAACTTACTATTAAATTCTCAGTTGTTTGTGATAAATATTTGCCTGAAATCAGTTTCGTATAGAAATAAATAAGACTATCAATAAACCACACCAATTTTCAAGAATTGTAAAATGAATATTTTAATCATTGCACTGTTATTGCATGATGGTTTTATTTTCTTTATACCTTTTTTTACTCCAAGAGTAACCATTATTCCTTTTGCACTTTGCAACTGTCTGCTTAATGAAAACATATACTTTAATACTTTTTGTGTTTTATTGTATTGCAATCGTGGAATTTAATTTTATAATTATTCAGCAAGTCGGTAAGGTGTTTCAAGTTACTCAGTAAAACTTGTGTGGTCGACACTTCGTCATCAATTGAATCGTCTACAATACTGAAAATATCATCGTTGTAAACCTCACTTTTACTAGAACCTAAATTTTACGAGACAAATATTATGATTTTCAGGTAGGAGTCTCAGGTAAATAAAGTATTATAAATTCTCACTTTCTGATGACTTTTCAGATTTACATTTATCATATACACAAAGTCGGCAATTGTAGCACACTTTATCATTCATTGTTAGAGCAGGTGAAAAAGGGTATTTTTCATTAAAACTTTTTGTCATTTCTAAGTTTTTTGTAGAACAAGACCTATCTGTTTCAAAGGGCTTTCTACATCTACTTCCACTTGCATGATGTAACCTACGTTTTTTGACATTTTTTTCATTTTCCTCCATTTTAGAGGTCGAAAGAGAGTTTATTCAATAGAGTATAATAAATTCACTAGAAAACTATACTTTCTTGCTTTTCAGTAAATTTAACATGCTACGGAGACATTTGTAAATAAGAAAACTTAAAGGCTCTGTCAACCCCGAAAAAGTAATACATTACTGTGATAAAGAGCCTATTCCAAAAGTGGGATGCCTAAAAAGGGATGGTAATACACTCGACAAATGTGTATTATACCTACAAAAACTTATTTCTAAAATAAAGACGTGTAACTGGTATTATGTTTTTGATAATTTATTGAAATAAAAGTGAACAGTATAACGAAGGAAAGTAGAAACGGTGTGAGAGGTTCGAATCTTCGGAAAGAAGTGAAGAGAGAGTTGCTCTTGCTTGACAACACAGTCACTTTGTTGATTTCTCTGGTTACCAAGTTATTCGCTGCATAAAACAATTGCCACCATATAGCCTCCCGTCCGCAATAGAGCCATTACCCCCTTTACCTCGGTGCTTCTTTCATTTTTAAACAGAAAAATGCGGCCCCGGACATTCCAAACGAAAGCCGTGCACGCGGCTTTTCAAATCGTCAACTTTACGATTCGCGGGCGCAGTTATACCAACAATCGATAACATATAGTATTTTAAAATTGAGCTACTCTCTCCTTCTCTTTCATTCTTACATTCTTTTTATTTCTTCCACTCATACAAAACTTTATTTTGTACTCAAGCATACTTGACACGTTTTCTCGCTGGTCTTGTTAATGTTCCGTTCGCAATTCGAACTTGAGCGCTACGTATTTGACCGTCGTCACGATTCACAAAAATTTTGGTAATCATACCCTTTCTCCAATAATTTCTTTCAACCTTATCATCTAAAATTATTACTAGATCACCCTTTTGGAGAGGTGCCTCGATTTTTTGCCACTTTTGTCGTGGAATCAAAGTAGAAAGATATTCACGCAACCATCTTTTCCAAAAAGTGTCGGCAAAGCTTTGAGAAATTTTCCACTGTTTTCTCGTACAAACTTTTTGTAAATTGCACCGACTTATTTTAATTTGCCCTGAAGACGCTCCCAGTAAAAAATGGTTAGGCGTTAGAGCTTCAATATCTCAGGAATCAGAAGAGACATGTGTAAGAGGCCGAGAATGAACAAAATGATCTATTTCTGCAAGAATCATCGCGAGTATTTCCTCTTTTAGAGCATGTTCTTTTAAAACAGCAGTCAGGGCAACTTTAACTGATCGAACGAGTCCTTCCCATGCACCTCCCATATGAGGTGTGGATGGCGGATTAAACTTCCACTCAATATTTCAATTAGTCATATAATTACCCAAGCTTTCGTGATTTAAGTTCTTTAATCATTTCCCTGAAATTCGTACCGTTATCATAATAAATTGTTTCAGGAGTTCCCCTTTGGGCGGTAAAACGTCTCAGAGCCAATATTGCGGAATCTGTACTTAAACTAGATGCAAGCTCAATATGAATGGCACATGTAGTCATACAGGTCAGTAGAACTCCCCAACGTTTTTCGCGCCTCCTCCGTATTTTAACCTGAACAGGCCCAAAAAAATCAAGTCCGCATTGAGTAAAGGGACGACAGCGGTAAGCTAAACGTCCTGGGGGTAGAGCAGCCATTTTAAGTTGTGCTGGTTGACCTTTTCAAATTTTACAAATTATACACGAACTCGATAAGCTTTTAAGACCTTGACGCAAACCCACAATCCAATAATTCTGTCGTAGTTTGTTAAAAACCGTTTGATGATTAGCATGATAATATTTTTCATGGTATTCCTTAATTAATAATTTTACGATTGGATCTTTTGCACGAAGAATAACAGGATTTCTAACTACACCGTCTGATGCAAATTTTTGTATCCGACCTTCAGATCTTAACAAATCATTTTTGTCTCAAAAAGGTGTTAAAATTATAATTTTACTATTTTGTGGTGATGGCTTTGAATTTTTTAACGCATATATTTCTTTGTTAAATGACATTAGTTGACTATTTTTAAAACAAATTTTTTCAGTTTTTTTCTTTAGTTCTATAGCTGTCAAAAAATTATTATGCCATTGTTTATTCCGTTCTAAAGCTGATTGACTCTTCTTTTCCAATTTTCTGCGGCTTCTAAGACTCGTGATAACGCGGAAATTAAACGTTTTCAACTTAAACAACTCGAAAACTTAATTAACTCATTTTCGATTCAAAGAGTAAAAGTATTAACTGAATCCTTTTTAAGTTCGCCATTGTCCTGCATATTGTATTTTTCCCGAAATTTTGTTTTGGCCAAAGGCTTTCATCCAAGTGTAAAAATGCTGGTCCAGTAAACCAACGACTGTTAGAGTCTAACGCGCCAGGTGCTATTCGAGTACCGTCATCTGCTGGATTTTCCTTTGTAGTAACCCAGCGCCACTCTTTCACGTTTGAATTCTCGTTTATTTCATTGAGACGATTAGCTACATACATCTTATAATCTCGCGAATCTTTCTTAATCCACTGTAATACTGTCTTAGAATCGGACCAAAAAAATCTACGAAAAATTGAAAAAGTATGTTCTAGCGCAACAAACTTAGCTAATCTTGTAGCTAACATGGCACTCTGTAGTTCTAAGTGGGGAATAGATTGCGCTTTCAACGGCGCAACTCGACTTTTTGACATCATAATTGCCGTGTGAAAACTCCCGTCTTTTAAAGCGAATCGCCAATAAGCTACTACAGCATATGCTTTCGAACTTGCGGTACAGAAAATATGTAATTCTGCTGAATCAAGTTGATCGGTAAGGCTCTGATAACAGCGAGGAATTCGTCATTTTGCCACGTTTTTTTAATCATGTAACCAAAGCTTCCATGATCAAAACTCGTCCTTTCGAATTTTCTCATCCTAGCGAACTTCACTAAGCCAAATCTGTTGCATAAGCATACGCGCACGAATGGTAAAAGGCGCAAGGAAGCCCAACGGATTAAAAACCGACATGATTGTTCGTAAAAACTCCCCCTTTGTATGATTTCTTTTCCCGCTAATAATATCGCTGTCTATTTTAGACTCTTTAAAAGTAAAAGATCGGGTAAATTGAGCCATTTTAGCCCGAGAACTTTCTCCTCGCCGTTATCTTTTACCTCAATAAAGCTTTTGGTCGAGTTTTCGTCATTTATAGTGTCTACAACTAGCTTTGAACTACTATCCCACCCATGCATTTGCCATCCTGCATTAGCATTTATAATTTTCGATTCTTTAAAGCGATTGGATGCTTCCTCAGCTGTCATGCAACTATCCAAAAAATCGTCCATGTAATAATTTTCTGTTAAACTCTTTACCGTTGCAGAAAAACGAGGAGAAAGTGAATCGGCATTTTTGTCCTTGATGAATAAAGCTGTGCAAGGTGAAGATTTTGCCCCGAATAACATGGAAGTCATGACGTATTCTTGTGGAGCCTTTGAACTATCCCCGTCTCTCCACAAGAATCGCTGGGCATCGCGATCTTCTTTACAAATCTTAATTTTCGAAAACATATCGCAAAGATCTGCGTAAGCATATTGACGAAATCGCATTAAAACACCTGGGAGTGATTTAAGAAAATCTGGGCCAGAGAATAACAAATCGTTAAAACTTAATGATTTCGTTTTTGCCGCCGCGTCAAAAACTAAACGTACTCTGCCTGGTTTGCTTATATGACGCACACCGAAATAAGGAAGATACCAAACTCTTTTGCCGTATGATTTTTCTGCTTTTTCTGCGTAACTATTTTCCAATAAACAAGTCACTTCTTTGTTATATAAACTTGCATAGTTTTTATCACGAGCTAGCTTTTTTCCTAGTAGTTAAAGTCTTCGCAAAGCGGTTGAAAGACTATACGGAAAATCTGTATCGTCTAAAACCCACGGTAAACCGATCTCCCACGCTCCATTGTTATATTTACACGTATCTTGTAAAATTTTGATAGCGGATTCATCTCTTAAACTTATTTTATTTTCGCAGTCTTTCACGCTGATATTATCGATTAAAAAATAGTTCCTAACCAACTCGTTAAGCTCCTCGTTCGCATAAGTCTCCTCTCGCGAATTGACACAGAGACTCGCAGAAATAGCTTGCAAGCTTTCAGACTCATTTCTACTTAAACACCCGTAAATTGACCAGCCCAAAGCACATCGAGAAACTAGAAACGAATTCTTTCTTAGTTCTTTAAACTCTTGGGTAACTATCAAACCAACATTATCCTGACCTAGCAACATTTGCGGAGCTTCATCGTATGGATGAATAAAAACTTTTGTTTTTGTCGCGCAATATTGAGACATTTTATAATCCACGCTTTGTATGGGAAGTGCAAGGTCATTGACTGCAAGTAGATTTTTTAAATTAAAAATCTTTGAATCATACTTTAATTGACAATTAATGCGCTCTGTCAAAAATGCAACGTTATCGTCACCACCAATCCCCTTCAAAACTGCATTTATACGTGAAGTCTTTAAATTAAGCTTTCTTACAATTTTCGAGTTAATTGATGAAACCATGGGACCTTCGTTTAATAAGGCATGAATCAAAACTAAAGATTGATTATTTAATAAAAGAACGGGTACTGATTTTAATAAAACTCTTGAATGTAGCCATGACTGTTTGCTAACTGACAAAGCGTCAGTCTCAGAATCTTTTAGGTTCAAAACTTCGTCGTACGGGATGACGGTACGCGTCTGCTTGCTGCTGTAGTGTCCGTCGCACGGAGTGGTGGTGCCCATTTGCGCGTTGCTACAGAATCCACAGCTGAATTCATTGGAAGGGGTGATGGTGCGCGTCTACCCGCCGATGCAGAACCCGCCATCAAAGTCATCGTAGAGGTTATAGTCGGGCGCGCAGTTACGCGTTTACGTGCTGCTGGGCTTCAAACTGCAAAAGTCACGGTTAATGAAGGTAGTGGGCGCCTCCGCGCTGGTGCGAAATTGACATTCTCAAAAATAAAAGCAGGTGGTGCGCGTTTTCGCGCTGCCACGAAATCGAGCTCACCAGACGTCAAGGTCGATGAGAGGCCCTGTGATGCTGCGGTTGAAAGAGAGAGACCCATCTCCTGCAATTCTCTGCCTCCTTCCTCCATTTCCTCCTCCGAGGACTTGCCAAAATTTTGGAGCACAACCTGATCAGCTGCACCGGTCTCATCCTCGAACTCGTCAGCCAGCTCTTCGTCTGATACGGCATCGTCAGCCTCGTTGACCTTATCACCTTTAAGGACTTCGTTTCGAGGCTTTCCCTTCGTTAATGGATGGTCTCTGATATCTCGTTGTCCTCTCTTCATGTTGAGAATGACACGTTCGCGGGGTTTTTAACAAGAGGCCCCACGTCGAGCGCCAAAAATATAAAAAACTTATTTCTAAGATAAGGACGTGTAACTGGTATTATGTTTTTGATAATTTATTGAAGCAAAAGTGAACGGTATAACGAAGGAAAATAGAAACGGTGTGAGAGGTTCCAGTCTTCGGAAAGAAATGAAGAGAGAGTTGCTCCTGCTTGACAACACAGTCACTTTGTTGATTTTTCTGGTTACCAAGTTATTCGCTGCATAAAACAATTGCCACCATATAGCCTCCCGTCCGCAATAAAGCCATTACCCCCCTTACCTCGGTGCTCCTTTCATTTTTAAACAGGAAAATGCGGCCCCGGACATTCCAAACGAAAGCCGTGCACGCGGCTTTTCAAATCGTCAACTTTACGATTCGCGGGCGCAGTTATACCAACAATCGATAACATATAGTATTTCCTTCTCTTTCATTCTTACATTCTTTACATCTCTTAAAAAAGGTGTATTTACACATAAAACTATGCTTTAAAAGAAAAAACAAATAAAATGTAACGAACAAACGTATTGCAATCAACAAAGTCTCATACCGGTATATAATTAAAAATAACTATATTGCTAAAATAATTTGAGTGTTCTTTTAACCTATAGAATAAGCTTTATTCTATTACTTCTGTCAAAACAAAGCAAACATTTAATAAAATTTTGTGATTCATACTTTAAAAGTAAAATGAATTTCGAGGGTAATTTTAGAGTGTTTCCAGTCATCGTAACGTGTACGTATAGGTAACAATTAATTTTTTTTTAATTTAGCATTGCATAGTTAATGAATTATTTTGTATATAATTGATAAAAAAGAAACACTACGTAGCTGTAGATGGCACAACTGTTGTTAAAATACCGAAATACTGCAATTTACGTGAATTTTCGGCAATAATTCCGTCAATCTTTATTTTTTTTTTGGCTACACCATAAAACTACCATAACCGGATTTGTGGGAGCATATTTGTAGCACACTAAGCTGACATTATACATTTTTTGAGGCTGAAAGCTTGGATCGCATTCCCTCATTTTCAATTTTCAAAGTTAAGTTCTCGATTTTAAGGTTACGAAATCTACTTTTGGGCCTTGAAACAATCTTTTTCTGAAAATTCAGGAAATTTCAGATTTTTGTATATATTGCATATTTTAACTAAAAATTGATCTTTCAAGAGAAATATCGAGCTCAAAATTACACTAAATCTTAAAAAATGACGAAAGTTGGAAGTTTAGAGGTCCATAGCTCGCTGTGGTGACTTCTAAAAATCTAAAAAAATTAATTGGCATTTGTAACGTTGTTTGGAAAATATTTCTTAAGTTTCAGAAAGATCTATTTTTTTGTGTAGGATTTGACAGAGAATCACCCACATATATATATATTTTTTTTCACGTTTCATTTGTATAAACACCTTTTTTTCATTTTGCATGTTAATAAGGATACGTATAGTTGTTCATTAAAAGAAATCTTTGAAGATGAAATGTTATTTTTTTTAAATGTAATAATTAAGAACTTCATAAGGTAAATGTCCCTTTTCGTGGAATATGTCCCTATTGATGGAATATGAAAATTCATGTATTTGTCATACAACTTACTTAATAAAAAAATTGTGGTAGTTGTATATTTTATGTATCTTTATGAATTCGCAAGAAAAATTTTGTTTTGCATACAATAAATGATCAATTTTGAAGATAGTTCCGTAAATAGGGACAAAGCAGTACATAACCTATCTTTTAAACTGTACGTATTAAGGCACCAAACTTCAACAAGAAATTTATATACTTTTAGTAAACAAATAAACGATATAATTATTAAATAAAATAGTGTTATGCAAGAAAAAAAACTTTAATTTCCTTTAAATATCGTACTAAATTTACGTTTTTTAAAAAAGTTTTATAAATAGAGACATAATATGAAACAATAGGTACAACGTTTTATTATTAAGTACATTTTTATCTTATGATTTTTTTATAAAATAAAGTATTTTAACAATTATGAATCATATTTAGAAATTAGAATAATAATAGTAAATTTATAGTGCACCAGCTAATACCAAAATTTCTACTGTTAAAGCTTACAGTTAAGAAAAGGAAATCAAAGGAGCAAGTTTGATAAAATTTATGGTCACAATAGGGACATTTAACTTAAGCAGATGAACAATAATAATTCTATAACTTAAATTTAATTACCAGGTTTAAATTATGTTTTAGTGTTATTCTTAAGATAAGATTTTTTATCTCATGGTGTAACTTAATCGTTAAAATTGCTATGATTATCTAACAATTTGCCATTTGTTTTATGTGCAAATCACGATCTATAATCTGTACATTCGCATCGTTATTTTCTTTAACTAATGTGTTGATGTGTTTAGCTCTTAACATTTACTTATTGAGCTTCAATTTCAGCTGATGGGCAACTGACACGCGATTAGTGGAGGAAGACGAAGCCCTCCTATGACATGTACATATAGTTATTTGTGTAGCAAATTTGACAAATACCCCCCACAGTTCCCCCTGAAAATAAGAAAAACTTTAAGAAAATTTTTCTAGTATTTTAACCCAATTAAGTAATAGCAAAATCTTTCCCCCATCCCCTCACATTCTCACATCCTTCTTTAACTCCAATAATCGGGAGAAGCGAAGACTTTGCCCCCTGGATATTGCACAATCTTCTTAGCAAAATATATTGGTTAACATTGCTCTTAATTGTTCGATCTCTAAAGTACAAAAAAAATGGACTTTATTTATCATTCACCAAAGATAGCTCGTACATCCCTGAATTGTACATGATTGATAAGAAATATACTTAAATTATTCACCAAACATGATGAAAGTCATAATTAAACCATTTTTTACTGTACTATTCCACCCTGCCCAGAAGTAAGATACATGGACTTCATGTATACAAATGTAATAAAATATGATCACTTTATCAACATAAGACATTTGTGTTGATTTCAGAAATTGACATTGATGTTTGAAATTTGTTTACTAAATTTGTAAATAATGACATATGTGATACAAAAGTGAAATTTTTAATAGATACACTTGGTGTAAAGATAACTTTAAAGAGGGTAATTAAAAAAAGAAAAAGGAAAGGAAATTTGATCGGGTGCATAAACTATTCTTAACATAATGAGAGTTGTCTGTGACTGTTAACTAAAAAAAAAAAAACATTTTTAATTTTAAATTATAAAAAATTTTTTTCCATACCACATTTTCAAGGGTTAATTTATTTCCGGAATCATTTTTAATGAATATATTTAAAGGATTTTTACGTCTTGAAAGCAATTTATAAAGTTGACCGTTAGAAAATGAGAGTCTTTCATAATAAAATCCTAATTTATCAAAATTTTGACCCTGTGATTTATTAACTGTCACAAGAAAAGCTAAATCCAGAGGAAATTCTTATTTGTATAATATAAACAGTAAACATAAATTATTACCCGTATTCAATGTGATTTTCGGTATGAAAACTTTGTTGCCTAATTTTTCTGCAGTTATTATTTCTGCTTTAATGTTATTTTGAATGATTTAGTTATGTGACGTTTAATTCCATTGCACAAACCATCAAATATACTTGAGTTTCTCACTAACATAACAATTGCACCCACTTTTTGGAATATGTGGTGGTAAGCCTTGATATATATTATTGAGAGTTTTGATTGAAAAATTTAAATTTATATTACCATCTGTGCGATCGCTACCTTTATATTTTGCATAATCAATAGTGTAATACGTATGTTCGATTCTTTTAATTAAACTTAAAATTTTATTGTTGAAGATGTAAGATAATTTATTTTTAGTTGTTAAAAACACCTTGCTAAGGTCATCATTTACACTATCTTGATCTTCGTAAATTTTTTTACGAATGTTATCAATCTTCCATTTCTCGGTAATATTAAACAATTTCCTTGTTCCACTCCCAATCTTTATCAACAACGAAGCAAATTCTTTATTTATGCAACACATGTTATTTTTTTAATTAAAAATTTTGAAGTTTTTCCATTAGAATAAGTATTTCATAGTGTCGTTAATTATTGAGGTTTTACACCCATGCTGTACTACTAGAAGTATTTGCATGAAATCGCCTCCTAAAGTTGATAATTTACCACCAAATGGCAAGTCGTTATGACTAAAGGCTTTTAATATTTTGTCGACAATTTTCAAAACTTTTTTAGGGATCATTAAAGCTTTATTCCAAACAACTACATCTATTTTACGTAATTTTCTTTTATCAGATTCATATTCTTAAAAAAAACTTTCAATGTTTGTCATATCTGACGATAATTGAGATGTTCTATGACTTGTCCTTTAAGTAACAAAATCGAAGTATTTCAGTATAAGCCATAGATATAACTGTTTTTTTTATTAACAAAAAATAATGAATGAATGTTTTTGTTAAAGTGCATGACTATATCGATAGGCTGTAGGCATTCGCGTCTGCGCAAGCGTATGTGTGTTTGTGTTAGAGGAGAGGCACGTACAGCTCCAGTCAGGTGTGCGTCCAGTTCTGATTTGACCGTAGTCAAGTGCACACGTAACATTTAGCCCTCCTTTGCATTTTATAAGTCTGTGCATTTAGAAAGTCAGTTATAGTCGGTCGTCAGTTAGTCTTTGTAAAGTCAGTTAAATAAATCATGTTACGAATTAAAATCTGTTCAGTCGTCTCCTTATTTCCTCACCCAAAACCCTTCAGTTTTGTACAAAAATGTTTTTATAGGACTCCCTGGACCATCGATAAAATAGTATTTTGTTGCACTTACAATTATTTCATTGAAATTTTTTTCTTTATTACTATTAAGCTTTACAAAAATATTGTATTGTGTGTTTCTAAATTCATAACTGGTGCATTTGCTATATTATCTTTAGATTGATAAATTATTGATAAATTTAGTTCTGGTGGTCCATAATCCTTTCATGATTTTTCTTTAAATTTGAAGAATAAATTAAGCTGTTATAAAGCATTATTTTCTTTATCTCTTTTAAAATCTTCAAAATTGTTCAAATTTTTACCATAAGTTTTTGCCACAAATATCTTCAGACATCAAAAACCACGCAAAAAATCTTCTCAATTGGCATGGCAGCACATCGTTACACGCTTTTTCAAAAATATTACATAATTGGGAATCGTTTTCTACTAAACCTAAAGCACTAGCAGCATCTTTAAATATACTATAAAGTATACCGTCAACTGTTTTCAACATTTCAAAAGATTCTGCTCCATTAATGTGATCTAAAAGTAGTTTAAAAAAAACGCTCCGAGTCTTTAAGGGATACTTTGTTAAGTCAATCTATTGTTCAACTATTTCGAACGCTTTTCCGTTTCACTCACGTTTTTGTTATTGAATTGAAACAGTAGTATTCTGGAACATTAATATAGTGAATTTTTCTTGCAAAACTATATTTTCTATTTAATTTGAACCAAGCTTTCAAAGCTGTCTTTGAGTTTTCTATACCTTTGAACACATTTTCTTCAAATACTTTTTTTTGTTTATTTGTAACCTGCACTAGTTAGTTAAACATCGAATGACTTCGTCCACAAAAAGGAAATTTCTGCAACTGCCATGCCGCTTTCATAACGCTTAAACAGCGACCTGCAACCTCCACACATTCTGATATTTCTTCATCATTTTAATAAGCGTTTAAATGTATTTTTGTTGTTTTACTTAATGCTCTTTCTCCTTCTTTATAAGTATCATTAAAAATATAGTTGATACTTTGAATAGATGCGCAATATTCAACATTAATATGACAGTTATATTTGTACAACAAAGTTTTATTGCAGGGTACTACCATGGAATAATCAACTGGAATTTTTTTTCTACTATTTTTTATAATGTATATGTAAGTATCACATTTATTATCATTTCCTCTTTACTCTGGATAACCATTTTTTAAATGGTACAGTCAGTAAACTTTTTTTTAAAGTTTTTTACTCAAAAATTTTGATGGCTGGTAAAAGAAGGACTATATGTATTGTGAGGTCCATGAGGCAAATGTTTGATAACTAATCTTTTCATGTATGAATTAAGTGGAATGTATGCTGAAATATAGTTGTCAATGTCTATCGTAGTGAATAATTTATTGTTAGGATGCAATGTAACAATAATTTGAGCATGGGGTTGTCCTCTTTTCTAAAATTCAATTGTGTGTATGTAAGAAATAACTTTTCCAAAAATATTTTTCTTACTTATATCATCTAATATGGATTCTAGTTTTGTATGAAATAATGTAACAATACTATTTGCTATGTTATAAGGAGTGATACCTTTCGAAAAATTTTTAAAAACTTGCTTTATTTCTTTCCATTTTGAGTTACACGTAAGTGTAATAAATAAATCAGGTTTCCCGAACTTTCGCATAATTGCCGTAGCATCTTGGTAATGTTTTTGCATATATCTTGGACCACCAATGTATGTTGATGGTAAAATGAAAATGTTCCCTACTTTATTCTTTTCAAAATTTTTTCAATGATTTGATGCACTACATAATATATCTATTAAACCTTGGTAACATTCAATCGTTAATATTTTTTTTTTATTACGAAAAAAGTTCACCGTATTGCTTATTATTATTATTACATATGCATGCAAAAAAATTGTTGCGTTAATTTTTCAGCATAAAGTGTAGGACTAAGAATTTTACTGTTAAATCAATAAGAAGTTCTATACAAATAATATCGTAACAACAATTTCCACACGATACGTACTTTTTTTTTAACAATAATATTTTGATAAAATTCAAAGAAAAGTTTAAGTCATATGATAGTGTCAATCAACTTAAAAAATTATTTTATTCCGGCTTGATGTTATTCCGTCATTTAGAAACAATCACTGATAACTCTTCTTGTTGCAAGGAACGTGTATTTTTTTAATTTATAACGTCAAGAAATATAAAAAGTTGTAAACTGTATTAAAAAGGTAAAAAACTTAAAGTATCTTTAGGCTACCTTCCATCTTTTTTCTTTTCTTAGGTTTTTGGGGTAAAGTATTGATGTCAATACTGATAAACAACGATTTTTTTAATTTAGTAGTTTTTAAACTGTATACTTGAACTTTAAATATTATAACAGATGAAATGTTATTGTCGATAGAAAGTTGAAATAATTTTCAAAAATATTTATGATTAAAAATTTACTAATATGTATAGTAGACAAGGTATTAATTAAAATTTTCAAAATAAGACTAGCAATAGTTGAAATCTTTACGATTAAGTCTTCGAGTTAACAGTATACATTATAGCAAAATTACAGTTTATATACACATCAATTTTAATGATAAATTTTTTCGAATATTCTTGTGGTCTTATAGCATTTTTTTGTGAATCTATGAATTAGGTATATTTAATGGACAAGATTGAAAAAATTATATCAGTAAAAATCAGTCCGATATAGGAATGTCACAGCCGTACCCAAAAGCTTTCAAGAATTCAAAAACCTAACGTGCTATAGTACTACTACTTAAATGACATGAGAGTATGCTTTATAAAATAATTTTAATTTTCTTATTTGTTGATGTTCTTATAAGTATACTCTTATCTTACTAATATAAAAAGCAAAGTCGCTAAAACCGTTGTAATCGCTAACTACAAAAACTACTAAACCATTTTTGCTAAAATTTTGCATACTAATTCTTCATTATTCCGAGATAGTTTTCGCATAGCTTTTTTTTTCAAAAAGTTGATAACAATAGCAATAAATAAGCTCAAAGTTTTGCTAAAATAAGCTAACTTTGCGCTTCAGTTCAGGCGAATCCGCTAGGGGGCGTCAAGGTAAAATTGAAGCCACCCGCAACCGAAGATAGTGACGAGTGGTTCTAAGATACCCCAACATGTAGAAAATCATCGCAGTCGATCATTGGCACTACACCAAGAATAGAGGAGTCTGCTGTGAAGCTAGGCATCCCGGCTACCGATGACACTCTTCTTTCATGGGCAAGCGAAATAAATCAGTTTTTACCCCCGATCACCAATATAAACGAGTGCCACGGAAAAACAGGCAATCCGAACGTCAACGTCTCCGGTGAAATACCAGGAAACGTTTCCAGTCAGAGCACAACCTCCTCCAGCACTTGAAACCTTTGTGGCCGTTGAACCATCTGACCTGGTGCCGTCAGAGAATTTTCTACTTCAAATACGAGCCAAGAAAGACAGCCCTGAAGAGTACAGACAGCTACAACGACCTCCTTAGTGGTCGTCCCAATGGCATACCTACAGAGATGGTATTCTACAGGCCCACTTTCCTGACTACCGATAAACCTTTAATTATCTAGGAAACGACCTGGAGACCAGATATTCTTTAGTCAGCGGCATATCTCCCTTATATACGGTCTCCATACACAGAGACTCAAAGGATAAGCGCCAAGCTACCTGCAGCTGGCTCTTCATCATCAAGAATAATAATAAGAAATAGCTGATAGTTTCACCACTGGCTCTTTTCAGGGCCATTATAAGTATTCACGTCCCCTACTTAACCATCAATCTCATGGGTTCTTTTGAGCGCCACCTAAGTTTAAATTACCTTGCAAACTAATACATTTTTACTACGATTTCCGGAGATAATTTTTCAACTCAAAGACTGTGTGAAGCTGGCCACTATTAAACCAAAAGTCATTGACTGGCAAACGTCATGAGCAGAGTTTTTTGTCGCAAGGCTGGGAACCCCAGTGACCGACGACCCTAAATTACCCTCTTAATTTCAAGCATTTAACCAGGAATCACTGATTCTCTCCAAGGTCTGCGCTGGGAGAACTTAACAGCTATGGAAAAAAATAATAAACTTGAGCCAACGGAACAGTTGCCAATGGGTAAGCATCACGAACCAACCTTTCCACCTTAGATCACCAAAAAAACTGAGTCCAAAAAAAAGGCGCTTTCGACACCGTCTTCGACGTTATACCAGGAGACGTTGGGAAAGAGCTCTACAACACTCTCCAAAGCTTCAAACCTTGAGGTATCCAGGCAGTCACGGTTGCTGGAAACTTCAGTCAAGAAAGACTTAGTCACAGAAGTCAAATTAGAAAGAAAACTTCGAATGCATCTGAAGAATACAATTTTAGGCGTCAAGAAAATGATAAAAGAATTTATTAAGTGAAAAATCAGCTTTTCACTATAACCTTCATAGTAATCTCTTGAATCTTCCAGATTTTTAAATAGGTAGAATATGTATTTGTATTTTTGTTGCGATAAATAACGTAAAGATTAAGCTTCAGGAGTTTGTTGCTCTGGTATTAAAGTTGTGAGATAAGAGAAGAAAATGCTTTAATGATCAATTTTTTGTGAGCTTTGAATCCTTACAGCTCTGAAAAACAGCCCTGTTTATAAATTATATGGGAGGAACTGCAAATCAACGGCCTTTAAAGGCCAACGATTTTTTTATAATACTGGGGGGTTTTGCCCCCTGCGTGCTCCGCGTGCCAACCCCCCAATCTTTCTTCATTACACATATTTTTAATAATTACTTAAACTTAATCAAATGATTGAATTTTAAAAGTAAATTCAAGTTTTAAAGTGGGGGGCTGCTTGTCTTATTATAAATATATATACTACTTTTTTTGGACCGTAGTCTATGTTTATCTAACATTTCTACTGTGCATGTTCGAAGGGGTTAAATATATAAAACAACAGTTCAATCATCTACAAGATATTATCAGTGAAAACTTTTTAATTTACAAATTACATTCTCCTAGTCAATGATCTTGACTCTATTATTTTGGATAATTATTTCATTTTAAAATAGTCTTATATTATTTCATTTTAAAATAGTCTTATAATACAACTTGATTAAAGTTTTCGGCAAAGTTTGTTAGCTTTCTAGAAACAGAGAATTTTGGGCATGAGCTCCGAGTCATACGTTCGAAAACTAATTTT
>NW_019379453.1:944546-968599 GCF_000648655.2 Copidosoma floridanum | reverse complement strand
TGATGATAATAGGTATCCCAGTGTACCAAGTACATAAATTTATATTCCCTTACAAAATAACATGTACAGAATTATGGGTTACAATATCTTATTAAAGTACTTGCAATAAGTACAGAAATCAAAGTGGAAATTTCAAGTTGCACGTAGTGATAGATTATGTTCCAACTTGCATTCTGACATTTACAAAAACGAAAGCAAACATAATTCGTACACATTTTAATGTATGTTATTGTTTTATTGGTGAGAGCTTATCAGCTAATCAACAGGAAAAATACTTCATGGTTGGTTTGAAGTTATAATAAATGTACACTTTACTTGCAGTAAAAAAAGTAAGTCTTATGAAATTATTCAGAGAATCACTGATTAAATTTTTAATGTTACTTATAATATTAATAAAATGCTCTAGTGACTATTTTTAAGTGACCCTGATTTTAAGGTTCATAACTCTATATTTGGAACCATTGATAAGTGAATAATCTAATTAGTACCGTAATAATTTATGTAGATAGATTTATGTAGAACTCTTAGATACACTTAAGTCTAGTCACATACAAGAGCTTAAACGAATAAAAATTACCATATAATAATTAACAAATCTTAAGTAATAAAAAACAGGCAAACATTAGTAGGGTTACCAGTGATAAATTCAGTGAAAAACCTGAAAATGATTTTCCTAATAGCTAGGCTTTTCTAATAATCATAGTAAAGTTGTTTGTGACTTCAAGACAATTTTGCTTGGAATGTTTTGAAACTTTAAAAGAAATTTTTTTCTTCCAGTTAATGGGTTAGATAATTAACTCTAAAAAAAGACAAGTCATTTTATTAGCATACCCAATTTAAATCGGTCGCCAATTGATTTGCTTAAACTAGTTCAAATATTTTTACAAAGGACGTGAAAAACTAGATAGTGTGCCCTTAGAAAAATAAAATTACCCCTACATTTGTAGACGATACGTATAATTAAAAAAAAGCCTCTTATTTTGAAGTTTCTTGGCATGCCCTTCCAAATACTTTAATTGTTAAAATTCTGCTGTAAAGTAAATTAAAACAAAAAAATTTTAAACCTTGCTTTGAACATGTGCCATAGATGTAAATAATTAATTCAAAACTGCATTGGCTAAATTTATTTGACTATTCTGTGTTTATAAGATAAAAAAAAATTTATTATTGGTTACGCTTTTATGCTTTCATGCAGCTTCTACCAAGGGTGTTGATATTTTAAGCTATAATCTAGAGCTCAGTGTTATAATACTCTCCGTATTTTATGAGATACCCAAGCTTTCAGCTACCATTTATCTCAACTTCAGTTATTCTATCTCTTGTTTGTCTATTAACTCAAAGTTAACATAAATCACTGTTAACTAATAAGCAAAGGTTCCTTTATATATATTTTTCCACTTTTTACCATAAAAATTTCCCGCAAATTAGATAAACTGGTGAAATGAATTAAATATACAATTTTTAAACATAAAATATTGATTCTACAGAGAACTGTAAACTAACTGGGAAATTTATGTTACTATCAGTTATTTCTAAACTTAACCTTAACTTACATTAGTTATTTAAGAAAAAAAGTGAAAATGTGTAATTTAATATTTATATAGTAATACTTGAGATGTATACTTTATTTTAAAATTTCCATTAGGTATTATGTTTGCTTTAATATTATCTTTTAACAATTTCATTAAGTTAGTTACATTCCATCAAGCCGCGCGAGAGTTCGATAAGGTCAGTTTGAGAAAGCAGACGCAGCCTTGGTGACTGTGCTACTATTAACTTAAAATTTGCATGCACTCTAATTTTCATACGTATAACAGTATGTATTTTTGCTTTACAACATTACCAACAAATATTAGCTAAAAACTCGTTAGAACAAAGAAAACAAGACCTATGTATTGTGACGTTTTATTTATTTTATTAAAATTAGTTTTACGTACACATAGTCAAAGAATAAAATCCCTACACAAAACCACATATGACCATTTGCACAGAAAATGTTCATTTTTATCTTCATTTAAGGTTGTAGAATCAGTGATATGATTGGGAAGGACGAGGAAATGGAATGGACCTCTGTCGTTTAACGGTAGCGATCGCAAGCTAAGAAGCTACCGGAAAAGTATGGAGAGTAACAAATTTTTTGGTATTTATAGTATGTCCATATCTTGACAAATACGTGAAATCAACATATTAAGGGTATTGGATTTCTCATATACCGAAATAAAGAATCACATATAATAAAACGATTGTATTGAAAGAAATGCCTAAGTTACAAGAGTACAGCATGCTAGCTGAGATAAAAAAAAAAATATTACCAATCAAAAATTTTATTATTTGAATTTATCTAATATGAATTATGATACAGACTAGCAATCGTCAACTTAATTGTAATCTGAATAATTTATAATTTTTATCAGCAATTTACATCATCTCATCCGCAACAATTCAATACAGAAGATTTTATGATGTATGTGCCATAAAGCCGAGGAATAGAAAAAATTAAACATAAATTTTAAAACTAAATTTCATTTTGAGACATGATGAATGAAAAGCACCTAAACGCGTATTATTAATTATAGAGTGGTGAACAATAAGCGCATGTGAAAATACAAGCGACAGCACCTGTAAAGCACATATGCTTATTAATCACCTCGCTATGGTGTATCATGTAGCACAATTAGCCTCACTCTGAAGTCAACCAAGCAGACTCGTCCCTACAAGATAGACTAAATAGCAGAGTAACTCGAGGTAACAGTAGACCTCGGTTTTTTGGCGGCTCGGCTCACTGCGTCACTCTTCTCGTCGAAGGTGAGAGGTGAACGGCGGAAAAAGAAGCAATGGGCTGTAAGACGCATTGTGACGTCACAATGACAAAATAAAATTAGAATAAGCCAACGTATCGCATAAAAGAAAATCAGATCATCGAAAAACAGTTAATTAGATGCCTGATTTTTTTACATAGCTTTTCCTTCTTTGTAAGGAAGAAAAAAATGTACTATTTTTTTAAGTTAGTAACCTACGGTTATAATATCTCGAAATAATCGAATTTATGTTCTGAATTACTTCTGGCTTAACCTTTACTAAATATGGTAATATTCTTCAGTTATTTGCAAGCCTATTTTTTCCTATGTATAATTGGGGAAGGCGTGGTCTTAAAATTAAGCAGAGTTGCCAACAGTGTGATGTGTGACTCTGGAGGGTGTGGCTTCAAGACCCCGCTCTGTCCCTTCCCCCCGGGTAACTTTGTGGTGTTTTTTGCATGACCTATCACTAGGATATCATATAAGTTGGCAAATGATGTATTGTCTTTTATTGTAGCATACAAAATCGCAGATATTAGTAAAGAACATCGATACCCTAAGATAGGATACTTACTCAGCAGCAAATTTTAAATATGCAGGACAAGTTAGATATATGTCGAATTCATCGATACTCTACTATCTTAACACTGAATTTCATGCGCCTTGAACGCGAACATTTCAATTTCAGTATTTTAATCAAGATATGTCATAAATAAGCTAATCATCAGCAATAAATTGTGCAATTTATTAGTAACAGTGGTTAGTTATTACTATTATCGTTTTTACGGTCTTGGGAAACGAATTAACCGTAGAAACAGTTACGAATGATAAATAATAGATAGTCGAATGAAAATTTAAATTTTTAACTCAAATAATTAGATCGTTACAATTAAATCCTAATTAGTATCTGGTTATTTAACCAAATTTTTTGAAAAAAATAACTATTTCATTAGAAAAAAAATATTGCTGCTAAACTTTACCACTTCTTATAATTACTAAATCCCTTTTTTGGTGACATAACTTGGAGCTCAAGAAGAACAATAAGATGACGGACAATTGAAAAACATAACTTTATTCTTCATTTTTTGAACTGTGTGCCTAATGATTTTTCGGAGTACCCTAAATAAAAAGCTGTGAACCTAAGCGTCATTTAACTCATTGATTTGGGTAGTTTATAATCGTGCATTAATAATAGTTTGTTTTACTTGTAGCGAAATAAGAAATCGTTCAAGAAAAACAATTGTACAAGTAACTCGTACATCGCTTTTACGGTTTTTGTACATATTTTCGGAATAAATAATTATTTATTGTGTCCATTACTTATTTATTAAATAAGTGTCATTTGAAATGCTTTGATTTCATTAATACATTAAAAAGACAGGATGATAAAAGCTAGTTAAAAAAATGATTCATTTGGGATTTTCAATACGTTTAGTTACTTAGTATTTTATCTAAAAATTTTGTTAGAAAGAGTTGTTTAATTTATTGAATTAGGTTAAAGAGGAATTGGCTAAAAATTATACATTAAAGTAGTTAAATAGAAGAAAGAAACAGAAAATAGCATTATAGACAAAAATCCTGAAACTGTACTTTTTAAGATAATTTATTTTGTTCTGTAAGTGACGAACTACTTGTACAAATTAACCTCTGCTACATACATTTATATATTAAAAACAGTTTAGTATGAGAAACTTTCAGTAGAAATTTTGTAGGACTATTGCAGATCATCGTAGCTATGTTGTACAGACTTCGTTTTTATCCAGTTGTTTGTAATATAAGTTATATGTCATATTATTGAGTTTTTAAATAAACATTAAAAAATTGTTTATTCCTGAAAAGTTATGATTTTCCCATGATAATACTATTTAACAAAACTTGAAGCTTAGGTAAGTTTGATGTGTTCAGTTCATATTTCATCAGAATTTTCTGACGCTTTTGTACACGGGTAATGGATATTATTCTTTCTAATAAATCTCTCGTTAAAAAAGTTCTGAAATCTAAGTATAAAAGTGATCAAGTTTTTTTTTGCGCAACATTCATTCTGTTTCGCACTTGCAGTATAATACTGTCTTGTACTCGTACTTTAAGAAAATCAAACTAAGTTATATTGACTTCTGACTGGTACTTTATAAAAACCTCTCATGAAATACATTAATGCCTTCCTTTGTTGAAAATATATAAATATATAAATATATAAGGGAATTATTTTAATTAACTGAATAAAAGGTTTTTATAAAATACCAGTCAAAAGTCAATATTAGTTACATTAGTTGTAATTTGGTAAAGGATGACCATCAGATAGTATTATACTACGAGTGTCATACAAAATGAACGTTGCAAAAAAAAACTTGACCATTGTAATATTTTGATTTTAGATCTTTTTTAGCCTACAGATTTATTAGAAATAATACTTTTGCTTACCAGTGTATAATGACTTCAAAATTTTTTTACAGAATATTAACTTAGTACATCAAACTTACCTAACCTTTCAGTTTTGTTAAAATATAATTTTCTGGGTCCATTACTGATTACTAATTAACATCTCTACTGCTCTTATTTGCACATTTAGTTTTTAAGGTGAAAGATTTTACAAATAATATTTTAATTTTTTATTTAACATAAATGCAATCAATACCCTGCATTTTGTCAATATTTACGGTCAGTTGGTTGCTTTATGTCTACTTTAATGACTGATAGTTCTTCTTTAAATGAAATGCTTTATTTTATTATTTACAAAATGTGTGTATTTATTGTGTATTCCAAGAATCGCTTTATTTGAATTAGAATCCGACTTATCAAATATTTTTAAATATACATCATGCGATTATCATTTTTTGGGACGGTAAATTATTCAAATTTTTCATTTCCTATTTTTGGTAATAATTTTATAAATTTTGCGTGACTTGATATAAGACTTTTTTATTTATTTTTATATTTTAAATGATGACCATAAATGTAAAAATTTAATTGTTCCTGATTTTATTCTTCGTCTGTTGATCGTTTTAATAGCTAAATGACTGTTTTAAAAATCACCACCTTAATTAACTTCTTTCCAAATTTTTTATTACTATTGCATAAATTTTATAAACTATCGTTCAGGAACTCATCTTTTTGAAGAATTATTGAAATTTTATTCCTAACAATTGAATAACATTTTTACAGTTCTTTAATTTATAGTTCTGAAATGCAGTTCCAAGAGTGAAACGTCTACAAAAAGTCTTTCCCTTACAACCAAAACTATAAATTAAAACAATTCCTAGTTTATTCTTATGTGTTGGTCATTAAAATTTAGATAAAATTTTTAATCACTCTTCTACCATAAGTAATATTATTATTTTAAAGGTATAGGTAAAGTAAAATTTTCCTTGTCTTTTTTCCAACTCCAAGACCATACTCGAATAAGGGCAGTAAAAAAGAAATGGCAGTGTGAGACTTCAAAATTGAGATAAGCTCATCTTACGATGATTATTAAACTTTTTCAAACAATGTTAGAAAAAAAACATTTAGACTTATAGCATCGAACTTTAGCGCTTACTTGATTTTAACGACATGCACCTTGATGTGTAGCTTAAGTTATAGTTAGTATACGGAGCTGCATAGCGTTTAAAATAGATAAGTGCCAAAGTTTGATGTTGGGAGCTCACAATTCTCTACATTGAGCCTTAGCGCTCCTAACATTGAGCTCATAGCATTTAATGTTACTTGAGCGTTTGGATTTTCACAACGGTCATACCTAGTTTCCAACTTATAAGTACAGCCCTTTAAGCATTAGGTAGCTGCTACATTAACAATATTAAATTAATTTTAGTCAAACACGATAATTTCTTCCTTAATAACTTGCAATTGCTTGTGAGAAGTGATTTTTACATATTTTTTATTCNAAAAAAAAGGTGAGAAATGAAAATTTTTTGTAAAATACCAAAAAAATTGCACTAACGCTTTTTAAGAGTACCTTGTTTATCACTAGGTATGTAAATAATTTCAAAATTATATAGGCTCGTAACACTATTCTAATTTTAAATAAACTTGTTTATTTGATTCATTTGTTTCCTGTCTAGTAATCAAATGAAATGCTAGATTTAGCTTGAGATGTATCTAGTTTGTCATTAGGTTGTAAGTCATGTGAAAACGTCTTTTGTTTTTAATGAAGTTATTTTTTTCAAAAACATTTTCGGAAAATGATAGAAAAAATATTAAAATAGTTTTTCAGTCATTCATTAACTCTTCTAATTTTGCACACTTTGAAAATAATTTTGTGTCTAAAACTTGAATCGCCAGCGATCAGCTTGTATTGTAGTCGTAGCTAATTACAAAGAGCTTCAGTCTGTTAAAGAAGTCGCACTTTGAAGGGTACTCATGGGGGATGGTAGATCACGCATTCAAATATATACGGTATCACCCTGCAGCTCACGGCAAACATCAAGTATTCTGTTCTAGCCTGCTTACCCTGCCAAAATTTTAACGTTAAAGCTGCTGCGGGCATACAGCGCAACACCACCACCATTTACATTTTTGTTATGATGAATATGGTTATAGCTGTTCATTGTTAGTATAGCATAGGGAACTAGTAGATCTAGCCACGATTTGGACACGCAGTCCATCAAGACTCCAGCAGGACTAGTGAGGACACGCAGTCCTCACTAGTCCTGCTGAAATCCTGAGACAATTTATCCTGATTTTCAGGGCAGTCAACAGTATCAATGAATCTAGCAGAAACATCGTTAACTCTCGACATGCATTCACCACCGCCACCAAACACTCGTCAACAGTGAAGCACTTAAAGCCTTAAGATCTGCAAAAGTTCCAAAGGTATATGGGCTCTCACTCTTTCTTTAACGCATGCAAAACCTGCCTCTCCATTGTCAAAACTATTTGTTGCAATAATTTCTTGTGACTTCTTTGAGACTACTCTGTTAACGGTCGGCAGTATGAGACTGTTAGATGGGGTAGTGGATAGTACATTGTTCCTGGCAAGACGCAATGAAACAGTTCTTAACACTGTATGAACCGTATCTGTTGTCTCAATTATTGCAATTTCAAAGTCTATAAGACCAGATATTGAAATCTGATTATTCCCGGTCTCCCACCAAGCACATCCCAGGATACTATTTTCATCAATAATAGTCGCCCTCACCATCACCGCTAGCACCGCTAGAGCCTCACCATCATTTCCATCACACCACCACAACAACCACTAACTCCAACATCTGCATAAGTTGTCTGTATTTATTATCAATGTATATTGCTCTATTATTTGTTATATCATCTTAACTCAAGGGAACACGGGGTCCGTAAAGTCCACTACCATATCCATGAGTAGTCAGCTGACAACAATGGTTTTGGCCGCTACTGAAAACCCTGATTTTCTCCCTTGATGCAAAGTTTTTGCGAATGAGTAACAGTGTGACTTTACTTTTTCGTTCTGACTCTAAGATCTCGAGAGAGCTTACACTCCTGGCTAGTGGTTTATTCTGGTTTTCAAAGTTATGCAAAGTCTAGTGCCACTGCACAAACCATCAAACATACTTGAGTTTCTTAGTAACGTAACAATTACATTCACTTTTAAATTTAGAACATGTGGTGGTAAGCTTTTATGTATACTATTTAGAGTTTCCATGAGAAAATTTATATCTACATTATTATCTGTGCGATCGTTTTCTTTATATTTTGTATAATGTATACTGTAACACGTATGTTCAGTTCTGTCAATTAAACTTACAATTTTTTTGTTTGGAACGTAAGATAATTTGTTGTGAGTTGCTAAAATAACTTTTTTAAGGTCATCATTTACACCACCATGATTTTTATAAATTTTTTTTACAAATGTTATTAACTCCTTATTTCTTAGGAATTTTAAATAATTTTGTTGTTCTATTTTTAATTTAAATCAACCTCAAAGCAGATTCTTTGTTTATTGAACGAAAATTAGTTTTAAATTGAAAATTTTTTTTAAAGTTCATCAGAATTAGTATTTGATAGTATCGTCAATTATGGAGGTCTTACACCTATGCTTGACGACTTAATGTATTTATCTGAAATCGCTTCCTAAAATAAATTGTTTTCCACACAATAGCAAATCATTGTTACTTTGATTTTTTAATGTTTTGTTTACAATTCCTAAAGCTTTTTCTGGGATCATTGCAGCTTTGCCTTAAATAACTTTTTTGACTTTACGTCATTTTTTGTCAGTTTCATATTTCAAAAAAAAATTTCAACGACTTGTCATTCCTTTGGTAAATATAATCAAGTTATTCTAGTCCAAGCAATCAAAATAACTTTTTTTTTTTTTTATTAAAAAAAAATATTAAATCAATATTCTATCACAAAATGTTTTTCCAGATCCTTCTAAACCATCAATAAAATGTAATTATTCTTACATTCAATTATTTCATTAAAACTTTTCTTTTGATTACTACTTAGCTAAACAACAAAATCTTTAAAGTATGTTTTTATTTTTATAGTTAACTTGTTTTCTTAATTATTTTTTTAAATTATTGATTAAGTTCTAGTAGTCTACACTGTTTGCATGATTTATCTTCAAATCTAAAAATTAAATTTAGCTGTTATGAAGCATTTTTTTTTTTATGTTTTTTAAAATCTTAAATAAAAATTTGTCTCTTAAAGTTTATCTTCGATTAATAAAGATTTATTAATTCTTTTTAAAATAAATATCCTGTTTTTTATAAAAACTTTAAGGTGAGGTTTAATAAGTTCGTCGTTGAAGTTATATCTTTGTCGACATATTAAACAATATGCTTTGGAGTAAACTACTCTCTCAACTAGCAATATGTTCAATTTTATCAATTTGAGATTCATATGTAAAAAGATAATACGACTGCTCATTTTTATTTGATGGAATGGAACTGTTAATAGATTTCTGTGACAGTTGACTTAATATTGGAGCAGTTATGTCATCTTGTTCAAATGAAATGCTAGATTTAGCTTGAGATGTATCTAGTTTGTCATTAGGTTGTAAGTCATGTGAAAACGTTTGTTTATCCACATATCAAATAATATGCTTTGGAGCAAACTACTCTTTCAAATAGCAATACGTTCCATTTTATGAATTTGAAATTCATATGTAAGTAGATAATACGACTGCTCATTCTGATTTGATGAAATGGAACTGTTAATAGATTTTTGTGACAGTTGACTTAATATTGAAGTGGTTGTGTCATCTTGTTCAAATGAAATGCTAAATTTAACTTGAGATATATCAAGTTTGTTAATAGATCGTAAATCATGTGAAAACGTTTAATTCTTCATCTTTTAAATCAAACTTATTTTTTCGAATTTAATTGTAACATGAGAGACATATTGTATCATTTGGTTAAATGAAGATAAAATTTTGATAAAATATGTCAGCTTTTTTTCGGACTGAATTTTTCTTCCGATTTTCCTTTTAGGTAATGAGCAATTGCAAGAGCAGAAAAAGAATCAAAAATCAAAACTGTTGTCTGGCAGGAAAATTTTGAAATCTCACAATATTTGTGATGAATTCTGATGTCCATCATCATATTTGTGAATTAAACATTAGTGTAGTAATATTTAAAATTTATTTTTATAAGCTTATTCATGTAAAATTTCACTGACTGGAGCAATAACTGTAATATCTACAGTTACTTTTGTTTAGCATTCGTGTAAAACATCAAACTACTGCAAACTTTTTTTCTCATCAGGCTTTACATTAGTATTTTGTAATATTGTAGGATGATTTTGCCGAAATAAAGCTTTTACGAAAAACAAGTGCTGTAGCACATAATAATATAAAATATGAAATTGCCTACAAACATCATAAATAAAGTTTAAAAACAAAACTACAAGATGTTATTACATCAAAAAATAAAAAAATTTTATTATTGCAGCTATTGCTTCCTACTTAAAGAGAGCAAAAAGAGTATTGTGATTTAATTGTTCTAGAAGATTAGTTAAAATGTCTAAAGTGTCAAAAAAAACGAATCTTCAAGTCAGTGATTAGAAATGTTTACTAAGTGAGACCCTTGAAAAAGTAAAACTTTGTTTTGATAACGATGGAAACAGTATAATATTGCCTGGAATGAAGGATAATAAAAGAGTGGAACAAAAAGATGTCAGCAAAGTATTTTATCAAAAATGATCAGTTCTTTAGAATTTGGGAGAAGTATACCTAAAATTTAAAGATAAGAATCCAGAAGTAAAAATTAGATTTAGTAAATTTGCTGACTTGTGACCATAATATTGCGTTCTTGCTGGTGCAAGTAGTATACATACTGTGTGTATGTGTACCTTACCAAAATGTAAAATTGACGCTCGCTGGATTGAATGTTTATATTTCAAGTAGAGAAAAAATTAATTATTACAAAGACTGCATTTCAAAAATTGTTTGCGAAAATCCTACGTCTGAGTGTTACTTAAATAAGTGCAAAGATTGTCCTGGGGTAAATACCTTAAAAACAAATGTATTAGCGTTGTTACACAATTCTGTTATAACTGACACTAAGTATCAAACTTGGCACACTACAGATCGATCAACGCTGCAAACTAAAACGAACCAGCGGAAAATTTCATAGAGTATCTCTGCTCCAAATTATCTCAGCTTAAAACAGATATTTTTGTCGCTAACGAACAATCTACTTTCTATCATCACTTAAAAGATTCATTAAAAAGTAATGAACTTCTGATTTCAATGGACTTTTTAGAGACCTATACGTTCGTTGTACAAGATACAGCCCAGTAGTTTCATGACAATAACAATCAGTGTAGTTTAGCCGCAGCGGTTATTTATTATAAAGAATCAGATCCAAAAATTAGTCACAAAAGTATTGCTGTTCTTTCAGACAATTTAACGCATGATACAGTCGCTGTGTATTGTATTCAAAAAATAATTATTAATTATATTAAAATGACATTTAGCTCTGTTGACCACGTAATATATTTCACTGATGGCTCTGCACAGCATTTAAAGTGTAACTATAATTTTCGCAATTTACTATACCATTTTTAAGATTTTTCTGTTAATGCAGAGTGGCACTTCCATGCCATAGTACATAGAGAAAACGCATGCGATGGTATAGGAGCTTGTGAAAAAAGTAACGCAAAGCGTGCAAGTTTAAGAATGGTTTAGAGTAGTTTATTTTAACTCCTACCACTTTTTATGAGTGGTCGAAGAAGAGTTTGAAAAATATATGGTGTTTTTATACGTCTATAGATTATTACAATACTGCACAGGAAAAATTAAAAAGTAGGTTTTAAAAAGCCATCACACTTTCTGGCACGTTATCTTTTTATTACGTAAAACCACTACATGGGACTAAACGACTGGAGCTAAAATAATTTCCAAGATCCGAATTTTCTTACCTATCTCCACCTATAAAAAAATAAAAAATACTCCTAGATTGGCCAATCTTGATAAAAAAATTGTAACACATGATTTTAGTAAGGAAAAAAATGCTAAACAGTATATGCCATACAAATGAAAAAAATGCAAATACAACTAAAAAAAAGGTGAGAAATGAAAATTTTTTGTAAAATACCAAAAAAATTGCACTAACGCTTTTTAAGAGTACCTTGTTTATCACTAGGTATGTAAATAATTTCAAAATTATATAGGCTCGTAACACTATTCTAATTTTAAATAAACTTGTTTATTTGATTCATTTGTTTCCTGTCTAGTAAAAAATTCATTTATTCTTTAAAAATACCATTTACTAAAGTTTCAAAATACGCTGATGGTAGAATAGTATACACAACAACTCGTTAGTAACAATGTGTCACCATGTGGTGGCGTGGCGCAGGCAACAACTGCACGCGCGCCGTGCCACTGTGCGACTTGCTCATGCCAACGTCTTCATTTGCTTGCAAGTCACGCATTTTTTGCTCTCCCACTCTAAATATTTGTAGAGATCATGATTTAGCATTGATCTTTCGATTCCTGCAAATTTTATTTTTCCAAACCATGGCAAATTTCAGAAAAACGTTTGGAACTTCTGACTCATTTTTTCAACAAAAAACAAATAGCACTATTAGAAAGAGCAAATCAAAATCTATCGGTTTGTGTTTTTTAATAATTTTTTCAGCTATCTCTCAACCATTACAAGTAAGTTGAATATAGCGTGCTTGGGCGAAAAAATCCCAACTCGCGTAGGGTAGCGCGCTTCGCGCGCCAACTCCCTAGAAGTAACAAAAGAATAATAAATTAAATTTTCAAAACAGTATGTAAAGGAAAAAATAGAATTATCTTTATTTATAGGCCTTTTGGTTTAGAAAAAACATTTCTTTCTAAAACCTTAGTATATAGCTTTACTTTTCTTGTTAAATAAATGTTATAAATGGCATGGACTCATGGTGTGTCAATATTACTTCGTAAAGAAATGACTGGTCACGGAACTGTTTGTTTACCATTAGAGTTGAAAAATGTTGAGGAATCAAAGTTGGAAAGAAATGAAATAAAATAAGTTGATTAATAATCTAAAATAAGGCTTTACTAGTCCTAAAAAAAGCATTAGACATAGTCAATGGATTTTTGCGTGATTTATGTTGTACAGATGTACATTTTGAAAACAAATTAATCATTTTAGGAGAGATTTCCGTCGAATTCTGACAGCAAAAAAAGTATGATTTAAACTACTGAATCATGGCTTTTTGGTCATATTTTTATACAATAAAATAAGGTTTTGTTATTTGCAGTGCTGACCCAGAACTGCTATAAATTTTGTTACTATTTAGAGAAGAGAAAATAAAATTATTCTTTTACCAAAAGAAGTGAACACTAACCATAGCATAAATCATGGAACTTATAAAGCAGTTGATAAGTCTAATGATAATATCCTACATATGTATATAAAGCATAGTCGCAAAAACCGTTGTTATCTCTAACCACGAAAACTACTTAACCGATCGTGCTGAAATTTTGCTTACTGATTCTTAGCACTTCCTACATGGTTTTAGTATAGTATTTATCTTGAATAAATTAATAATAAGAGCAGTAAATAATCTCATCGATTTGTGAAAATACGCTAGCTTTTTACTTAAGTTCAGTAAGATTCTCTAAGTGGCGTATGACAAAAATCGAAGCTACCTGCAAGAGAAGTAAGTGAATTTTGTTATAATATCGCCAAGCACTATTGATTACCATAAAATTTTACTAGAGTTGCATCATGAAAAAAGTTGTGAGTCTAGCAGGTGGGTATCCCGGCTAGTGATGACAATTTTCTACAATGAACAAGTGACTTACGTCGAATTCCATCCTTAATCTCGAAGTTTAACGAGTGCCATGAATAAGAGGCGTTCTGAACGCCAAAGTTTCCGGTGTAATGCCAAGAGACTTCTAGCCAGAGCATAATCTGCTCTAACAATGTAGTATTTCGTGGCCGTTTTTGCAACCAATCAGATGCTACAAGAGCTGATTTTGCTACAACAGCAAATCAGGTAAAATAACCTTAAGGATTTCAGGTAGCCACGTCGGCTAAAAATTTCGTCAGCCTCCTCCTTAGTGGTTCATCCTTACTTCATACTCACGGAGGTATATTATTCAGGCCCACTTCTCCAACCAATGGTGAGCTGTTAGTTATTCGGTGAATTTCCCGAAGACAAGATATTCTTCGACTAGTGGTGTACCTCCCTTTAGCATGGTTTCCATAAGCAGAGACTCCGAAGGTAAGAGTCAAGCTACCCGCAGCTGCCTCTCCATCATCAAGTTTAATAATGTTGAATGACTTTAAGTATCACCACTGGCCTTTTTTAGGGCCATCATAAGTTTGTACTGTTCCTAATTAACCATAAATTTCATCAGTTTCTTTTAGGGCCATCTAACGTTAAACTACCTTACCAACAAATACATTTTCACTATTATTTCTGGCAACGATTCGTCCACTAAAAGACTATATAAAGCTAGCCACTATTAAACCAAGTCAGTCATTCACTGGCAGACGTCATGAGCAAAGTTGTTTGTGGCGGAGCTGGGAATCATGTCCACCGATAACCCTACACTAAGAAAAGTGGTATCAAAAAAAGTGTTACAACTATAATAAAAATGACTATATTTTATAGAAAAGCTGAGACATACTCGCCATATTATAAAAATTACTATGCTACATAGTAAAACCAGATTATATTGAAATTTGCTACTTCAACATAGTAATTTTTACTTTGCTTAGAAAGAATTTTTATATTAGTAAGTAAGAGAAGAAAAATGTATATATACATACATATTGCCCAGAGAATATATACATTAAACAAAAGACATATATATATATATATATAGATTTAAATGAATAGAGATATTTTTTCTTATAGTATATTCTGCAAAACTTCTGAAGGACTTAGTAAATTATAAACATCATGAACAGCAAGGCCATCGCCACAAAAACTTTCAATAGTAGCTCTTAAAACAAAATGTTCGTCACCAAAATGAAGTGGAATTCNATATATATATATATATTTGTGTGTGTGTGTGTGTGTGTATGTGTATGTATGTATGTATGCATGTATGTATGTATTGTGACGTGGGAAACTGACGTCACGATAGGAAGGTATTTCGTAGTAGCAGACAAGAGGAGAGGCGGCACTATGCACACCAACACTACCCCACCCACGGCCCTTGTACCGACCTATCCCTTCACTTATCCCTGCTATAGGCAGCACTGCCAGCCCTTGACTGTGTGCAGCGGTGGGTGTGTGTGCGCTCCGACGCATAAACAGGCAGGTAGCTACAGTATCAGGGAGCACGTATCGGCAGGGCGACAAGAAAGGCACTCTCCATCTTGTCTGTTTCCCGCTGGGACGTATAATCCGAAGGCTTCGCAGTGTTATATAGTTCTACGGATGTGTGTGCTAGATACGACTGTGTGCTGTACCGAGCGGCCACTGGAGGTGCACAACAACGGCTACCTGTTGGCTGCCCGGACTGCCACAACGACCTTCACACACACGCTGTCAAGGACTACTGGGTTTGAGTGCCAACCCCTGCTCGTCGGACCTTCTGGTGCCCGAGGATAGTGCTACAGAGACACCCTTGCTGTAGCAAAAAAACAGTATGCCTATTTCCTATTTATCCCGTCCCTACCATAGACAAGCATTGTGTCGAGCAGCAACTGCCGGACCTGCACCTGCAGTGCTAAGGTTGTATAGAGTCAGGCCAAGTCGGATAGTTGGGCAGAGTAAACATTGTATAGAAATAATAATAAGTTTTGAGTTATTAATAAATGCAAATAAATGCTTTAATGTTAATCTCGCCCATGTATGTAAACTGATTGCTAGCTATCTTTTCTATCTGCTTAGCCTTATAGTAAGTCATAATAAAGAATAATTTTATATGTGCCGTGTCTTGCTGCTGACTGCAAGGTGAGGAAGGCACGACACATCACAGTATGTATGTATGTATATAGTCATGGATTTGAATGTATATAGATATTTTTTTATAAACACCAAAAGGATTCAAAGAACAGCGAGGAATGTATGAAGACAATAAACAACTTTACGGGCAATGCTGTTCAAATTTTGCGGGCAATGCTGTCACGACAAAATAAAATTTGAACAGCATTGCCCGTAAAGTTGTTGATTGTCTCCAGATATTTTTTTCTTACTGTACATAGGAATTAATGTGATTCAAAGATATTTTTATTTTGAAAAAGATCTGCAGTGACTGGAATTCAAACCTTCATCCTTGAGCTTTCGAGTCAGGCTCCGCAACCACTAGACTACGGGACATGATGTCCGCGCAAGTATGGATGAAGAACATGTGGGAACGTGTACTGTTTATCATACACACAATAAAGTTTAAAATCAAAGGGTTTTCTGTGGACCATGGTATTAACAACGGATAATTATTCGATTCAAAATTATTTGTCGGCACGTATCAATTTTTAATCCTGATAATTCAAACATATGTTTTTCCTAATATTTACATTCATATAACCTAAAATTTGATACTTAATAGGCGTATATACCTATAGACATCGTAGGAAATTACTTAAAGAAACATAGTAACTTTTACTATACTGAATAGCAATGCAGTGGAATGAGAAATTTTACTACATCACAGAAAATTCTTCTTCATAATGTGGTACATTTTAAAATTATTTCAACAAAATTTACTATGTTGTGTAATAAAATTTATACATCATAATTTTAATTATGTTAGACATAGTCATTTTTATAAATCCGTGTAATAATTTTTGTAGGGCTACTACGTAAAAAAAAATTATTTAAAATGTAATAAAAATTATTTTGAACGTAACAATTTTGCGTCTTCAGATGAGAATGTCTAAGCTTTTCTAAAAATATATTAATTTTTAGTATAGTTATAATACTTTCTTTAACACTACTTTTCTTAGTGTACGTTAGCCTTTCGACTATAAGCATTTATCCAGGAATCACTGACTTTCTCCGAGGTCTACGCTGGGTAAACCTAACAGCAAATCCTAAAGGAAAAATTTTCTAAGTATATTATCAAGATTTAAATGTAAAACAAAAAATTTACTTTTTAAATAAAAAAATTTAAACTCATAATTGAATTATTTATGACAAATTTTTCGGTCCAGTATATGAACTGCTTAAAGAAAACAAAGGAAACGGAATAATTTAGGAAATTGTAATAAATTATTCAAAAAGTCTTTTCCTGAAAAATAGGGCTAACGGCGAGAGCCAGGATTTAGATATTCAAATAGTAAACTAATTGCATATTGTGTTAGTAAATATATTTTATGTAGTTGAATGATACTTCCTTAATAATATTATTTATTTACTTTTTCAAAATCGAATAAAAAATCACCAGCAGGACATTAGCATTACCCCATAGGTGGTATTGAAATTTGCTTAATATTTTATTCATGTTAATTGTACATGATCATTTTATTTGAAATAATAAAGAAACGTAACAAATTTTTTAACGCAAGTTTGTACCGATTGTGTAGGTCATAAGAAGTTTTTTTAAAAATAAGACCTTACTATAAGAAGGGAAAATATTATCTGATTATTTAGGGGATCGGTAGAGGCTCATGGATAGATTTTTTTAAATTTCAGCAAGGCAATGGAGAGTCTGTGGATTTTTCGAGGAATTGTGCTCGGTAGGGGCCTTTACGGTTTTTCTAAGAACTGTAGGGGGTCAGTGGAGAATTGCTTCTATTTTCCTACCAAGACGTATGACAAGTCCCATCTTGTTTAGACTACCTTCAAATTAAATTTACAATCAAACAGAATTCTTAGAACGCAAATGCGACAAAACAATTAGGAAAATGAACATGGACTAAAGGTTAGTGATTATACAGGAAGATTTAGAAATAGTGGATTGAACATTAAAATATTTGTGTGATAATAATTTACATTATGGAAAAAAAACAATCATATTAGGTGGAGTTGCTGACGAATTTTACTGGTCTTAAAAATAACTTTAAATCAGATATTACAGAAAAAACAATAAAGTACTTTTATTTATAGAAACTCTTAAATAGTTTTTAATTAGAAAAGAGTCAAATATTACCAAATAAAAAAAAACTTTCATTTTTATTAAGTATAAGAGAAGGAAATATTAATTTGTTTACAATACGAATGGAAAAAAATACTTTTGCCAAAAGTAAAATTTTTGATTATCAAATATTTCTTTTATAAATTAAGTTATTGTAACATTACATAATAAACACACTTTATTATTAAACAATAAAAAACTAAACACTATAGAAGGAACTGCTACATCCTACTACAGTATTGATCATGTAGCAGCACAAGAAACAGATGAATCTAACGGAAATATAAAGTTAATTTTTTGAGTTAAAGTTATAAATGCAATTAATGGAGGCTTACTACCTAATAAGATAAAATTGAAAAAAAATTAAGTAGGAATGTTGATAATAAATTTAAGTATAATAAAAGAGTTATTAAATGAAACTTGTTTACGCATAACAAAGTTATTTAAGTATAACATTGAAGCAAAAATCATTACAATTAAAAATAAAGGAATCATTTTTGTTTACTGTTTATTTTACATAGAAAACTGTTTCTGTTAAATTCGGCTTTTTCTATGACAATCAATAGATTACAGGGCCAACGCTTTGGTTCTATGAGATTATATTTAAAAAAATCTTTATTTTCCCATGGCCAATTATATGTAGCTCCATCCTGATGCACGAATTCGAAAAATATTTTTTTTTAATGATTCTAAAGATAAATCAAACATAAAATCTATAATCTGGCAAAACATTTTTAAAATCTAACAACATTCGTGATAAATACCGACGTTGTAATCATGTTATTGTATCAAACATCAATGTATTTAAAAAAGTATTATTGACATGAAAATATCTATTTACTAACGGCCCCCCGTCTTGGCTTCGCTCGAGACTTACTAAATGGAACACCGTAGTGTGTTGACATGTAATGTGAAACGTTTTCAGTTAGAAATTTTACATCTATTCCTCGCACTTCTCAGAACAAAAATCTTCTTTTAAAAACATATTTGTTCGAAATTCATACAGTTTATGTGGTCAAATATTGAGCTGTAAAAAGTGAAAAAATGTAATTATGCTGAAAAGTACCGTGCGTTACTTATGCCATAAAATAATCGTTGGCCCTAAAGTGCCGTTGATTGGCAGTTTCTTCTGTTTAATCTACGAAAAGGGCTATTTTTCAAAGTTGTTAATAGTTAAATCTCCTCAAAAAAAAGTTGTATGTATGAAGTTTTTTTTTCTTTTATCTTACAACTTTATTATCACAGCAACAAAGTCCTGGAGATTCATCTCTATATTTTATATCACCAAAGAAATACAAATACATATTCTACCTATTTTAAAATTTAGAAGATTCAAGAGATTACTGTGAGGGTACTGATTAAAAAGCTGATCTCTTACGTAATGGATTCTTTATTTGTCAATTTAACGCTGTTGTTTTAATCTTGATAAATTTTCTGCGTCAGTTTCTTGACGCCCAAAATTGTATTTATTAGATGCACATAACGTTTTTCTATTAATTTGCCTTCTTGCGACTTTTAGTATGGTTAAGACTTTTGTGAGCCCTGAAGACTGTTTTTTATTAACTTTGTTAAGTTCTAATATATTTGTTGGCAAGGTAGTTCGACGTCCGATGGCCCTAAAAAAGACCGGTGAGCTTTAGAGACGAGAGAGTAATATAGGGTCTTCGCGTCGGTCACCAAGGCTCCCAGCCTTGAGACGAACAACTCTGACTACCAGTGAATGACTTACTTGGTGTAATAGTGGCCGTCTTTAGTTGACATAGTTTTTTAGTCGACGAATCGCTTCTGGAAATGGTATTAAAAATGTATTTGTTGGCAAGATAATTTAAACTTAGGTGGCCCTTAAAAGAACCGATCAGATTAATGGTTGAGTAGGAAACGTAAATACTTATAATGGCCCTGAAAAAGGCCAGTGGTGAAACTTCCAGCTATTATTATTATTCTTGATGATGAAGAGCTGGCTGCAGGTAGCTTGACTCTTACCCTTGAAGTCTCTGTGTACGAAGACTGTGATGGAGGGAGGTACGCCGCTGACCAAAGAATATCTCGTCTTTGGGTCGTTCTCCGGATAACCAACCGTTTATCGTTAGTCGGGAAAGTGGGCCTAGAGAATACCTTCTCTGTGAGTATGCTGTTGGGACGACCACTGAAAAAGAAGCCGTTGTGGCTGCCCGTGCTTCTCAGGGCAGTCTTCCCTGGCTTGCGTTTGTAGTAAAAAATTCTTTGACGGCACCAGGTTGGATGGTGCAATGGCCACATAACTCTGAAGTGTTGAAGCACGATGTGCTCTGGCTAGACACTTCTCCTGATATTCCGCAGGAGACGTTATTGGTTAGAATAAATTTTTTATTAGTGGCACTTGTCTATCTTGGTGGTTGAGGGTTGAAGTAGACCGAGGTCACTTGCCCATTGGAGAAGAGCGTCAGCGGTTACCGGGATATACCCAGCTGCACGACTAATAACTATATTTTCGATGCAGTCCGATGTACTGCTGGTAGACGACTCTAGAATTTTCCGAGATGCCCCGGCCTATTATTCTAACCACGTTTAATTTAATTCTGTTGCAGGTAGCTTTGATTTTGCCATGATATTGACGCCACCTAGCGAATTCTACTGAACTAACGTGAAAAGCTGGCGTATTTTTGCAAAACTTTGAACTTACTTATTGCTATTGTTAATAACTTTTTCAAGATAAAAACTATCCTAAAACCATCTAGGAAGTATAAAGAGTCTGTATGAAAAATTTTAGCTATATCGGTTAAGTAGTTTTCACGGTTAGCGATTGCAACGGTTTTATCGACTTTGCTATATATGTTAACAAGATTAAAATGTATGATAGCCTTAAGATTATTTATATTTTATTTTCTAACATTTAGATTTTAAATGTAAGTATTGCATGTTACAGTTTAAAAATTACTATGTAGTAACAAAACATTTTTGGGAAAAATAATAAACCATTAAAAAAAATGTATCGGAACACTGGATATATCAGAAATTAAAAAAAAATCTATACATGTAACACCCGGCACAACAATTACAAAAGAGTTTATTACTTTAAATAACACCGCTTAACGCAGGAAAAAGTCAACAAAAATATTTTTTAACAACGTGGAAGACGATTTTATGGAAAAGTTGCTCTACAAAGACGTTTGAATTAACAAGTAATTATATCACTGATTGTTAAGCAATATATTTTGTTTATTAAATAAATGCATTAAAGTGTTGCGAAATATAAATGTATTTGTATTATTTAAAAACTCATTGGTATATAAGCTATTTTATTTTGACGCAACATTGTTAATCCGGCAAGGGGGAAGTGTGGGGCAGCGTTGGGAAGGGTCGGGGTAGCATGGGATAGGGTGGGAAATGATGGGGCAGCGTGGGAAAGTTTGTAACAGTTAGAATAAGCTAAAAAATTGAAGAAAAATGAAGTAAATTGTGTGGAAGGTATTAAGTATATATATATTGGTACTTTGTGGTACTTCATTGAGGCCTTCCACAGACAACTACTAGCACCAAAAAAATAAGAGAAAATAAAGTTTTTTTCTGGTATTTCAATTTTAACAGCTTTTGTCTAGATTCCTAACCATTCTCTTCAGACCCTCCTATTGACTTCCCTCACAATTGTTTTTGATCTCCACTGCTCCTCACACGTCTTTTGTTGAACCCCCTACCATACATGTGAGTGTGTGTGCACACCTGTGTGTGTGCGCGCGTGTACGTGCGTGTGTGTGTGTGTATGTGTGTGTAAATAACATTAATTGATCATTCTGACAATCAGCATATTCCTATTATTGTACAATACCACTTGTCATTTTAATTTTTCTGTGTGAGTTATATTCTATGTACATTAATACGGATGTAAAGTCTGTTTGAAAATATCACGAATTTTACACGCCCTGGTTAACACATCGTTGCTTGTTCGCAAGTTGTTGATCCGAAATAATACAATAATCCTGCCTCAGTCACCATATTTTTCATACCTGGCTCCTTGTGACTTTTTTTTGTTCCTAAAACTTAAGATGCTCATAAAAGACCGGCTTTACGCCACGAAAAAGAAGATAAAGACGCCATCGCATGAGGAGCTAAACAAAATTACAAAAAAAGATATCCTTGAGTAACTTGAGAAACGAAAAAAATATTTGCATAACTATTTTATTTTTGAAAAGGATATTTTTAAAGACAATAACATGGATATTCATAAATATGTAAACATTTTTCGAAAAATTACTAAAGTTTCTTATAAATACTTTTTTAACAGTTTTCGTACGTATAATTATATTCATCTATTTTTTACACCACTTAGGAGGAAAATCGGCCGACCTCATACACAAAGCGTGTTAATCATATAAACATAAGTATTAAAATACTATAGCGTAACTGTGATTGGATTCATATTTATTTGATGTTAATTAATTCGCAGTATATAGTTCTTGGTGCGCTAAACTGTATTTCTCTAATATAACTGCTGAAGTCTGTAAAAAACCTTCGTTTACTTACTTTCCTTGACATAATAATAGTACATATAAAAATTTCCTTCTTTTTTTTTAAAGTCACAATACAGTCCATGAAAATGTTATTCTATTTTGGTGGCTCATTTTCCTGTGTCATCTCACAGAATGTGAAACTCAACTGTGAAAAAAGAAAGTTACTTTATTTTTTTTTTGCGTTAGATTTATAATGAATAAACTGTAATGCTTCTAAGAAAATCAAGATAACTAAGTTGAATAAAATAAGACTAAAGAGTTATGCTATTCAGCTTTTTATTTTGGTGACAACGTTTTAACTTTACACACGTAGTCCTTATCAAGTCTTGCAAATACTACTTAATTTTATAACAATAAAATGATTCATAAAAAACAGTATAATAAAAGTGAATAGAATCTAACAATTTACAAATTTTGCAATGAGAAAAGTCAGTTAGTCCAAACAAATATCAATACAAGACAGTTTACATGCTCAAGGCAATTACAGCTGTCACATCATAGTAGTGTTTAAAAAAGTACGATAAGGCTAGGTGTAATAGTAATGTGTACGTATTTGTATTATGTGAAAAAAGCGGGCTACTATTTAAATTTAATACTGTACATTCTTTTATTTAAAAAATTTTTTAATCTAATATTTAAATGTTAAGTTTAAATTCTGTGTATCCTGTCATACATGATATTTATTGCACTGAATTTTCTTATGCATACAATTACAGAAATTAATCGTCCGTACAATAAAACTTTTTGGTCCAAACCTTGAATACACTAAAATTAATTGTGTGTCTACTCTTTTTCATATGCATATATCAACAGAATAATCTTTCTCTTTTCTGTAGTCATTTTCATGTTCACTGACACGTTTTTTCTAATTCATGCCATGTTTGATCAACATAACACTTATCACATTTATTGCAACGAAGCATATGAGCTCAGCACAACTAATTTTTATTCTTAATTTTATCTTTGACCAGAGGGTTTAAAAATTTTAGTGTGTAAATAATTTTGAAAAAAACGTTAAAATTACACCTTTTAAAGATCTTCTTAAGAGTTGTTTCCCAACCGTTGAAAAAAGTAACACTACAAACTTTTTATGCTTATAAATTGATGTATTAATACCCTTCTTATTATTTTTTGGATGTCAATTTAATATTCTTAAGTCTAAATTCCTTAGAGCCGAAAAAAAGCCAGAAGGATAATTATTATCTTAAAAACTCGTGAAAAACTTGTTTAAATTTTTATCATGGAGAGATTTATGTATAAGCTTTATTGCGTGATTAATAGTTAATAAACAATGCCAACTATTAATAATATATATAATATTTAATT
>NW_019379453.1:914493-944513 GCF_000648655.2 Copidosoma floridanum | reverse complement strand
GTATAGGGCTATAAAAAAAAAATATAAATAAAAATAAAAATTTGCACGTATTGATTTTTAGTACCAATTTGTTTTAGTAACCTACCGATTATCTTGACCAAATAATACATCTAGGAAAACTAATATTATTAGGTTCTTATAGTGAAAATTAAATATGTTTACCTATACTATTAAAGACTATGAGTATGTCACTAATATCACTGCTATAAACACAAGCAATAATGTCATTGACATAAATTTTTCAATACTGCATCATCAATTGCCAAGTTTAAAAAAGAATGAGTAATGCATCCTGCATTAAGCTGAGATAAGACTACATAGACTATCCATAGCAGAACCAAATTCCTGTCCATAAAATTTATTATTTTAAAGGAAACAATTACAGTCCATTAGCAATTTAGTTATAATTAATTTTTAATGAAATCCAAGAATTTATGTAATGATGAATTAGTTTTTAAAATCAAGACATGCCATCTATGCTTCATCACACGTTTGATAGCTTTTAAATTAATATTAACATAGAAATAAGTCACATCATAGCCAATAAAACAGAACCTATCTGGTACAGTAAAATCATACTTTTTGTTAACAATTTCAAAGCTATTCATAATATGATATCGAGAAACCGGTAAATAAGTTTTAAGAAAATGGGTGATCCATTAAGAACGGAAATAAGTAGCGGATTCTACTGAAGAAACAATTAGCCTAGGTTCATCAGGTTTGTACACCGTAGTTAAACCGTAGCAATGTGCTAGGTTCCATTCATTTTTAATGTTTAAGAAAATTTTTTTATTATGTCCCAAAAAGTTTTATCATTCAATTTTTTAAATAAATTATCTGTCTTATGAATGTGAAATATATGCATGTGAAAAAGAGTAGACACACATTTGGTTTTAGTGCATTCGAGGTTTTAGACCAAGAAGTTTTATTGTACGGACGATTAATTTCTGTAATAGTATGCATAAGAAAATTGAATGCAATACATATTATTTCGGATACACAGAATTTAAACTATACATTTGAATATTACATTAAAAATGTTTTAAAATAAAATAATATACAGTTTAAAACTCTAATAGGAGCTCGCTTTTCTCACATAATGTGCATAATGCACATTAGCGCTACACCTAGCCTTATCGTAATTTTGTAAACATTACTGTGATGCGACTGCTATGATTGCCTTGAGCATATGAACTGTCTTATATTCATATCTATTGAAGTGATACTTTTACAGCCGATTTAATTTATTTCATTCAATAGATTTATAGTATGTAGTTAATAAATGAATTTTTACTAATTGTTAATACATAAATTTATTATTACGACTCTTGTTCCTGCGCTAAACTGTATTTCTCTAATATAACTGCTGAAGTCTGTAAAAAACCTTCGTTTACTTACTTTCCTTGACATGTTAATAGTTAAATCTCCTCAAAAAAAAGTTGTATGTATGAAGTTTTTTTTTCTTTTATCTTACAACTTTATTATCACAGCAACAAAGTCCTGGAGATTCATCTCTATATTTTATATCACCAAAGAAATACAAATACATATTCTACCTATNAAGGCAATACTTATATTTAAATTAGATACATGTATTTGGAAAAAATTCATCTTAACATACATTTAACAGTCACATAATTTTAATTAACGATGGATTTGTTAATTTGTTCTAGAAAATAAATTCAAAGTCTTGAGGTACGAATAAAATTTTTGTGTATGATTAACGTATTTTTGTATAACGCATATGAAAAAAAAAAAAGATTACAAATAGAAAGTTTTACTTCATTATAGCATGTTAATTTTTTTGAGGATACTCAATAAAGGTACCGTATTACGTTAGGGCACTGTGGTCGATTTTCCTAAATTTAACATTTATGATACATATGAGAATAAATACTTAGTTAGTACTGTATCTCTCGTTTATCGTGCATGAGAAAAAATTTTTGCAAAAACTAGGTAATTGAAAAAATGTTATTGATAAAAGCCATAATCTTAAGTATAAAGTTCAAAATGCCCCATAAAATCATTACAAAAAATTTAAACTTGAAACGAGATTTTATTCATTATAGTAAGAAACATTCCCTTATATTTTACCTGTAGATTAATAAAGTCTTAATTTACTATGGATTTAAATATGACTGCAATTTTTTAGATTTGAAAATAGTGATTGAACTTCATATCAGACTATACGACCAAGAATAACAAAGTATATAAACAATAATTTTTAAGTATTTTGATTGTGAGTAAATGGGCATTGTTTGATTTTCTAATTATAAAATATTTTAATTTTTGAATTTATTTTTTATTAGAGCTTATAAATATAGAGATGAAAAATAATATTTCTCTTTTTCTTTTAAGCGTTTAGTTTAAAAATATTATACTTATCGTCTTAAAAGTTTTGAAAAAAGAGCGATGAAATGTTCTGTGACGTGTGTGATAATGAGATTAGGTAAGCTAACTAGCCCGAAAAGCTCGAGTCTTGGTAAATTTTTTAGCTTTAAGATTAGCTAACACAAGATACACTATAAAAAAAGTATGAAAAATGACATTACTCTATTTACTTAAAGGTAAAGTAAAATTATAAGTATTTATTGATTTGATTTCTCAACTTACTAACATCCACTAAATCTTGAAATATAGTTTTTATTTGTCTCTCTGCGATAATCCGTTTATTTTTTCATGTAATTAAGAATCTAAACAGGCTTCATTGTTATTTTCAAAATCTATGAGTTCTTCTTGATATTTTCTATAGGTACCTCATGTTTTTCATGAGAAATAAAGCTGCATCCTACTCAACTTCCAATTAATTTTAAAAAATATTTTGTTCTATCTCTGAAGTTAAAATTTATTTACTTTCTTTTGACATCAAAAAGTTTTTGTCATATTTATTGTTGTAAGCTAGAAGTTAATGTCTCTTTAAAAACGCAATTAAAACTATTAAATCGAAAGGATGGTTGCTTCAATTCTGAAAACTCATAAAGTTCATTTATCTTAGCTTATCTGCAGTCACTATCAGATCTTAAAAATAATTAGAGTAATTTTTTCCTATCAAAAAATATTAAAATACGTCTACTTTCTGGTTGATGTCAAATTGGGGCTGTATGAATGAAAAAGATAAAATGAGTGTCAAATTAGGGCTAAGGCTCCTTGTCTACAATAATTAGATTTTCCTTAGTTATTTGAGCCTGCTGTATTAAAAAGCCTTATAGCTTCATCGTACTCTTAGAATTGTCCTCAGTGATGCTAAGAGGATCTGCTTTTGATAATATTTCATTCGTGAATACATTTACTTGTGGAGTTACTAATTTTATTTGTTCGTCTGTAATGTTTGTTATCACCTGTATATAAGCTTTATTGTTGTTTTTAACAACAAAGCTTCCAAGTTAGATTCCTCCTTCTTAATTTCATTTGGCAAGCCATCTACCTATGTGTTTTTATTTGTTTCTTTGACGTGTCTGAAAATAATTTTTCTCATCTTAGTGGAAAACATTCAAGTCTCACCAGGAGGATTTTACCATTTACATCTGAGGAATTTAATTCGGCGCTTATAAGGTTATGGTTAAATTTTAAAATGTCCCATCTAATAACACCTTTCATCTTGATTGGGACGTTATTGGGGACTATGTGCAGAGTACTTACGATAATGCCATTTATCCGCATCTGTATCGTCCCTATTGTGCTGTGTGCCTTATGTGTGATGCCAGTGGTAAGGATCCTGTCTCTGCTATTCAGACGCGTGTCATCTATGAGATCACTTTTCTTTATAATTGATATTTTGACACCTGTTTCTACAAAAAAATTTGCGCTGTGTAATTCCAACTTATTGCTGTAGAGAAGTACTGATGGTGGCATGCACTCTGCTTTTATTATATTTACTACAGAAGGAGGTGTTTCTGTGTTTTTGATGATTTCATTTTTGTCACACTAAGAGTGATCAATTTTATGCTTTGGCTTGATTATATATTCCTTGTATTTATTTTCAGTCGTTTAAGAATTCTTCCCTGGTCTATTTCTATCTGTAACTCTAAATTATTTTTTTGCTCTAGGTACTGTGTATTCTGCCTTAGCTACTATTTATTGTACCTTGCCAGAGTTATCTCCAATGAATAAATTATACGACCCAGCTGGCTCTTTTTCTTCAGCTGTTTTTTCAGTAAGTACTTTATTTCTATCTCTCTACTACAGGAGACCACTCGTTGGTTTCATAGATCTTTCAATTCATATGTCTGTAGTTTTATTGCCTCTTTTTGTGCTGTCTTCTGATATCAATTTTTCTCCAACTAGGTGTTTATTCTGTAATACAAGTTGTCTTAATATCTGATATATTCTTTCAAAGTTTTGCCCTTGTTTTGCCTTATTGCTTTTAGTATTGCAAATATCATATGGGCACTACTAATACTTCTATACCTGTTTTTTTAGTTCCAATAAAAATTCTTTTACCATTTGGAATTGTATCAAAAGCGTCAGTCGTATTATGTCGTAATAATTTTGGTGTCTTTCTCTTGGTAATAATCTATTAAGTGAAACGTAGATAAAAATGTCATACTTATTAAGCTTTATTTTAAATAGTAACCTAACACTTACTAACATTTTTTTACAAGATTATGACTTAATATGCACGCTGTGCATACATATCACTTAGTATGCACATGGCACAAGGATAATTTTGCAACAAGCGTTGAACTTATACTTGATGCCTTTAAAAAAAGGTAAAGGAAAAAGAGGAATTAAAAGGAAAAAGAAGTGGAAACGAACCCGTTTTGTTCTCGACCATTAGCTGAACTCTTCAGTATGGCGTGCTAGTGATCTTATTCGTAGACAAATATGACAGATCCTTGCACTGATGCGCACATATACATTATGCAACGGTGAAATAATTACAGCGTGTCGAAATATATAAAAGGTGAAGAATAGGTTGAACATTCATTGCTACAAACTTATTTTTGCATCGAAATAAATATACCTTCATATTAGTTTGAAAAAAGTCATCAGTTTAGAGTGCATAACACCAATAGGAAAACTTACTACTTGTTATGCCTTATTTTCTTAGAATAACTAACGCTACCTTTGACGTCTCTAAAAGATGCGTCCAACAGAACAATTCTAAGGTACCATCAAATAATGTCAAGTATAACGTGTCATATAATATTTTAGATATAATTAGTCGTAAATGTGAAATTTTATTTTCAATTCTATAAAGCCTTTATATTTTTAGATATGCATTGATGAGCTAACTTACAACTAATAAAAAACGTTATATTTTGTTGCTTATCATTATTGATTTTAGATCTATACGACAAGTTTAGTCAAAAATACACCCATATTCAAATATAGGGTTTACTTACTCTAACGGTTTAGCACGATTTGTGTAGAGTACTTCCTGGTAGTTCTCAAGTTTTAATGAATCTGTGGTCAAGGAATGAATTGCCTACTAATGTAAAAAAAAAAACAAATCGGTTTTATATATAGTGATAGAATGAAATCCAAAATACTAACATCAGTTAACTTCTTTTACTTCAACACTTATGTGCAGAGATGAGTAGAGAGATTGCTAACGCCAATGATACGAAGCGAGACGACTTTTTGGCACTGATTGGAGCGCCCCGCCGCTGTCAGCTGTCAAACCGGGCGCACATTTTACTACTCGTATCGAGCAGCGTACGCCTAGGAGAAGCGGAGTCGATTCGCGTGGAAATAAGCTTATAGGCGCCCATTTTAGAGAGACGTGGAAAGGGTGTACCGAATGTGTGTCTACGAGGAGAGGAGTAAAAATGTTGACTAGCTACACATCTGATCGCACAGCCAAAGCAAGCGACGACACGAGTTTTTCTCTTTTGACTGCATCTGAGTATATCGTATATATGTTGAACTGATTTTTGCTCCTGCTCTTTTTTCTATTTTCCCTACTTTTAATACTTATTTTGAAATTCAGTATTATTTTGAAAAAAAATGTCAGCTATTTTTTTAAGAATGGCAGTTCAGTTGTAATCCTTAATTAATTATTTTTCCTCATAGTTGTTATGAACTGTACAACAAGCTCCAGAGATCATTAATGAACATAAGTAGCTTTCAGATCCCTATAGATCGAAGTTTCGGTAGCTAAGTTAATTGATGCTTATGCCGCCGCTCGAATTATTTTGCTATCACGGGATCGATTCCAACTTTCGACAGATTTTTTTTTTTTAAAGCAGTTCATCGTTTTGGTTACACTTCTTCTATTTATGTTTTATTTAAATTTATAAATAATGTTGCCAACTTTTTTTTTTTTTTTTTTGATACGTTAAAATAAATATATTTTTTATACTAAATCTATCCAATAATTTAGTAAGTTGATACTTCTTGTTGGCAAGCTCATTTCGCAATTTCATAATAATTAAATAAATTGCTTAAGATGTAAGTATAATTCATACATTTTAAAACTCACAAGAAATTATGAATATCTAATATATTAGGAGAGAAAAAATCCGAAGGCACAAAAAAACTTATACAAAACTGCTTAAACATTTTGATTGGCGTCTTTTGTTGTAAAATGTAAAAAATCACGTCAGTGCTTATCTACTGCAATTACTACAGGTTGAAATTTAAATCAGTAAAAACATGCAATTAAAAAATAAGAGAACAAATCCGAAGGCACAAGAAAACTTATTTTTATTACAATAGCATCAAATATGATTATTATCAGCAAAATTTTTACATTCCTCACAATTCACACCATGTAGTAACAACTACTTGTTATTTAATTTATTAATTTATAGTGAGTGTGTGTGTGTTTTTTTAGGAAAATGATTAACGCTTAACGCTTTAATTTAAAAAAGAAAATTTTTATTATTCTGCATCACCCTGATACGTTAAAGTTTCTTTATTTTATGAACAAATTAATAATACATTTTTAAAAATTTGTTATGCCTATAAACATGCCAAATTTTTTTTTGATTATTGATTATTAACTCTTACATTAGATGTAAATATTTTCTTGTGAGTTTTATTATGTATGAATTATACTTACGTCTTAAGAAATTCATTTTATTATTATAAAATTGCGAAATGGCCTTGCCAACAATAAGTATCAACTTACTAAATCATTGAATAGATTTAGTATAAAAAATATAATTATTTCAACTTATCCAAAAAAAAAAAAAAAAAACGTTGGCAACATTATTTATAAATTTTAATAAAACATAAATAAAAGCAGTTTAATCAGAACAATAAACTGCATTAAAAAAAAAAATCTGCAGAAAGTTGGAATCGATCCCGTGATAGCAAAACAATTTGAGCGGCGGCATAAGCATCAATCGACTTAGCTACCGAAACTTCGATCTATAGTGATCTGAAAGCCACTTATGTTCATTAATAACCTCTGAAGCTTGTCCTACAGTTCAGAACAGCTATAAGGAAAAATAATTAATTTGGAGTTATAACTGAATTGCCATCCTTAAAAAAATAGCTGAAATTTTTTTTTTTTAATAATACTGAATTTCAAAATAAGCATTAAAAGTAGGGAAAAAAGAAAAAAGAGCAGGAGCAAAAATCAATTCAATATATATACGATATACTCGGTTGCAGTCAAAAGAGAAAAACTCTTTTCGTCGCTTGCTTTGACTGTGCGCTCAGATATATAGCTATAGTCAACATTTCCACTCCTCTCCTCGTAGACACACATTCGGTACACCTCTTCCACATCTCTTTAAAATGGGCTCATATAAGGTCATTTTCACGCGAATCCACTCCTCTTCTCGTAGGCGCACGCTGCTCGATACGAGTAGTAAGATGTGCTCCCGGTTTGACGGCTGACCACAGCGGGGCGCTTTGATCAGTGCCAAATAATTGTCTCGCCTCGTTGCATTGGCGTTAGCAATCTCTCTACTTATCTCTGCTAATGTGCATCGTCTGCGTATAGATAGCCAGTATCGTATAAAGATGGTAGTACAGGTCCCGAGGTTTGTTTTTTTAAATTTCATTCGAGAGAGGTTCATTACCGTGATACATAGGAAAAAAATAGTGGGATTTTGGAAAAAATAATTTAGAAAAAATCGATGTGTAGGAACCTGTTGAAATTCGATCGGAAAGGTGCCAAAAACCACTTTTTTGCACCAAAAGGACTTTAAAAATATGTGTGAACAAAAAACAAAAAATATTGTAATGTAGAACTTGATAAGACAAAAAAAATGAGTTATCGACAATCAAAATGGAACAACTTTTTATGTAAAAAATCAAAATCAGTGAAAAATCGCGATTTCTTAATAATTAATTACTCTGCTTTTATACATCCTCGATGTATTTTCCAAAGCTTAAATTGTTGGTTCTTGTGTCCTTTGTCTGCGGTTTTTTAAAAATAAAATAAACAAATTTCGAAAACTTTTCGAGAAAATTGAGATAGTTTAAAAACAGATGCTTCGGAAAAATGCTTGGCAATCAGCGAAAACTGGCTGTACGACAAACATACGAATATGTTTGTGTTAAGGAAGACTTTTTTAAAAAACTTATTGCTAAATTGTTTCCAAAATCATTGAGTAAACTCCTTAACAAAGCATCTGAAACATCGTTCATTTGGCGTCCGTGGCAGCTCGACGAGCGAGCGTCGAGGAAGGGTGACAGCAGAAGACTGCTGTGCTCTCTCGTTGCCGCTTTCTGCTTCTGCTGTTCCCCCACCACATCGCCCTTCCCCGACGCTCGCTCGTCAGGCTGCCGTGGACGCCAACTGAACGATATTTCAGATGTTTTGTTAAGGACTTTACTGGATGATTTTGCAAACGATTCAGAAATAAGTTTGCAGAGTGAGTGTTTCTTAACACAAACTTATACGTATACTCATCGTACTGCCAGTTTTCGTCGAATTGCAAGCATTTTTCCGAAGCATCTGTTTTTATACTTGATCGATTTTCTCGAAAACTTTTCATAATTTGTTTATTTAAAAAAAAAAAACCGCAGATAAAGGACACATAAATTAATATTTAAGCTTTAGAGAATACATCTAGGGTGTATAGAAGCCTAGTAATTAATTTTTGAAAAATCGCAATATATTTTTGTTTTTGGTTTATACATTTTTTAAGCCCTTTTGGTGCAAAAAAGTGGTTTTTGGCACCTTTTAGATCGAATTTCAACAGGTTTCTACACACCTATTTTTTCCAAATTACTTTTTTCGTAATTCCACTATCTTGTCTCTTATGTATCACGGTAAGAAATCTCTCTGGAACGAGATTTTAAAAATCACTGATTTTTCGCTCTAGGCCCTATACTATGAGGAGACGTTCGACTGTTAGTAAAGGTCCCCTGAAACACCAAAGTACAATAGACAGACTTTGACCTATTAATACGGATTTGCAAGACGATTAGCCTTAGTTTTATTTTTTATACTACTGTATGAAAAAAAAGTTACAAGAGCTGTTATTCCAAGCAGTGCTCTTACAATACTTAACGTGAAGAGACCAGCTCATCCACTTGTCTGCATACTCATTGTCAGTATTTCAAGTTGAGAGTGTAGCACTCTCAAGCTTAGACAATAAGTGTGCTAAGTCACCGGAAGAGAAATTGTAATCAAACAAGAATATTACAACTTATCAACTCACTTACAAATTATTTTTGAAGCCTGTTATGCATGTACTTTTACTAACAGAGTTTGGAAAATCAGAGTCAGTCACAAGCGATGTAATAATAATGTATGATAAGCAAAGTAAAAACATTCATACATTTGCTTATCTTTCATTACACTGATGCAGAATGTATGTCTAATGGCTTAATTGAGTAATTTAACTTATGTTTATTAAATTATTATAATTACAAGTTACTTTAAAAGAACAATAATAACTATTTTTTTAATCCTTTGTTTATTATTATGAGGTTTAATAGTAAGCATACAATTATTGACAATAAAAATTTCATAACAAATTGAAAATTCTAGAAGCGTATATTTATTGAAATATCTCCTAACAATTACGAAAAAATAATGCTGACTTTAATAACTTATCTTTCATTTATTTAATTTATCTTCATAATATTATTAATGTGCAAAACAATTTTTACACTTGAAAACATTAATTTGAATGATTCATTAGAAAGTGCTAATTTTTATAGTTCATCTATCACTAAATATTTTTTTACTATATTTAAAAAAATTTTATTGTTATATTTCGTTACTTTTACTTTTATAAGTCACAATTTCTAGTTAAGAAAAACTATTTTGTCTCGTTTTTAAGCAGTGTTAAGTCTTGTTATTAAGCATAATACCAAAGATAAATGAATACTTTCTCTAAAAAAAAATACTTTCACTAATTGATGGATTGATATCAAAAACAGCTTGATTGATTGATTGACTTGTATTAATTTAAGGGCCATGGGGCAGAGCTCCAACTGGCCAGTTACATCGTCGTTGTTTAGTATGTGGCTAACTATTACAACTTATTATTTAACATAAGAATAACCTAATATAAATACAGAAATAATAACATATACAACAAAAATGAAAATAAAAAAAGAAAAAATGTGGAATTTAAAATAAAAATAAGAACTAAGATAATAACAACAAGAGCAGAAACGAAAATAATGATAACAAGGTTTCAGTAGTGACCACAACGAAGATAACAAAAACAATATAAAAGTTATAATACATGACGGCGGGCTAGCGTGGTCGTCAATTGTAGTAAGACACCTCCCAGATATAACGACTTGTTAGTATCTAATCAATCCATGGGCCTTATCACCTTGAGGTTGAAACCATCATGAATACCCTCTTCTAGCACCTGACGCTCTCACTCACAACGCTTACGCTTGAGCAGCCCCGCGAAGAGTCACGATCGGTATGCAGCTAGGTCGTCGATCGAGATTGGAAGAGAAGGGAAAAAGGCATTGAGTATAGCAGTGGAGGCGATAGCAACGGAACGGTTGTACAGGGCAGTGCGATCGTAAGTAAAGTTGAAGGGACCAGCAGGGAGTCTTGTTAACGAATGCTGGACGATAGAAGAGGACAATATAAAGTATGAGGAAAGAAAGTTGGGATTATTGTGATCAATTACTGAATAGGTAAAAAAAGCAGTAAAGAAGTTGCAATAAGTGTGAGCTACTCGAGTTGAAGGTGGTATAGCGTCACTCGGAAGCATCGAGAAATATCCCGGAAAGCAAAACAAACGCATGCGTTCAGGGCACAGTGAAGCCACAGTTCATAGGTTGCATCAATGACTTGCTAAATGGCACTGCAGTAGTCAAATATTGGAGAAACCAGTGTCTTAATAAAATACTTCCGCATAGTAAACCTCATCGAATGCCTGCGAAAGCGCAGAAGGTGAAGTTTACGGTGAACTCACTGGGTAACATAGCTGACATGGCGAGACCATGCGAGTGATGACTATAACCATAACCCCAGATTCCTTACCTCAGTCAAGTGAGGTAACGCGACCTTACCGACCACCACCTGGGAAAGAGTAGCCATGTCCAGAGAGGACATTGTAGCCTGGCTTTCCAACAAAACTATTTGAATTCTATCCGACTCAATCTAAAGACATTTATCTAATGAAAATTTATTGAAGATGCTTTGAGGTGGTATTCTAAGATTGGTTTGTATGTGCGCTAAGTTGTTTATAAATTGTAATTGGAACTAGAGGAAAATATCGTATTTTGTTGTCATATTTAAAAAAAAGTGGTGGAAAATTCACCTCATTTTCAGCAGTAAAGAACAACCATGTAATGCTTTAATCTCGAAATTTTCGTGTTTTATTTATTTTTTCTTCATACTTACAAATTATCATTGAAAAAGTCAAGTATATCATTTACTATTATTTACTGTACATCACCAACTAAGAAGTTACTGTAGTTCACCAACTAAGAAGTTACTGTAGTTCAGGTACATTTTTTACAGTATTAATAGACTTTGCAAATAATTGATACGCAAAGATTTAAAGTTAGTATTAATTTTTCTCAAAGTAGAATAATACCCTAAGTCTTTGCCACAGCAGGTCTGGCTGAAACATTAATAAATGTACGACTTGATCATGTTAAAAACTATCAGTCATGTTCATAAAATTAACTATCCTAATAGTAATTTTTCAAGCAAATACTTTTTTTCCATCTTTAACGTAAACGATCTTAGTATTTTTCAAGAATAATAACGAGTCAAAAAACTACTAGTTTATTATGTTTAATTTTTCGAGTACCTCATTGCTACCTAAGCTTTTCAGATTTATCGTTCTTTTTATGTATTTTTAATAACCCTTAATCTTTAGTCCCTTTTGTTCTTCTACCTTACTCATTACGATGATTTGTCATGGGCTGAGACCTTTTAATATTTTCGAATTCAAATACTACTGCTTTTCTTCACTTTAAAGCTTGCTTAAAGTTGGAAAAAAGAAAGATATAAAAAGGTTGAAAGGAAGTGTAGAGCTCAGTCAACAGCAAATCGATCAAGTAGACGGACCTACTAATGCAACATTTATAGATGAGGTTTTACTCCCACAGCTCACTCTCCTATTAGATTTTTCTACTTTTTCTGGGGATCTCCCATTCTAGTGGTGGTCTCCAACCACCCATGAAGGTGTATAAGGGGCCAAATAATTGTAAACGAGTTATCATTCCTTATTTTACTTTGTCACGCAAAAGTTGGAGGTCTCAAAACTACTGATTTTCTATTGGGGTAAGAAATTTTTTAACCCTTTTGTTTTACATCTCTACCAATACCATCATTAGCGATACCACTATAATCCAATGTTACGATAAGGCTACACATTCTACTCTTACACGAAATTCCTTGTAATAAGTAAAACGTCTTTTTTTTAAGGAAAAGGATATTTTGGCATGCATTCATTTAAATCTCTCATGGATGACTACTTATGATTTATATAAACAGAAGGAAGGTAAGAGTCAGTGGAAGAGAAATAAGATGTAAATAAAGTCTTAGGTGTAAGATAGGATTTAGGTCCAGAGTGTCCCTCCTGTAGTAACTAGCAGTGTATCGCTGCTTTGGACGACAGTGACAGTCTCTAGAATGAACTGGAAAAATCTTAACCCAGTTCTTTTGCTTGAGGGTAATTCGTAAACCTTCTCTTGAGATAGTGAGGACAGAAACTAACTACTCTAAGATACAATGGGGCTATCTCATTGCAAACCATTATTATTAAAAAAAACTGCTGCCAATTAATTGGCATTAATTTTTCATGGTTTTTCATAGTAGTAATATTTTTCGTAGACTAATTATTTTTGATATTTTTTATTAATTCTTAAAAATATTAGATTTTCTTCATCAAATTTTTAATGTCATCTATCAAGTCTGATAAAACAAAAATAAAAGATAAATAGTTTAATAAATACTGAATTTATTTTTTATCTGTGACAAGTATTAAAAAATGAAAAATAATTGTAGTTTTGCCAGAATCTGTTAAAATAGAACCCTAATTATAATTAAATGTATATGCCTACTTACACTGACGCACTCCCACATACGTGATTTTGTTGTATGCTCGGTACACTAAATACGCTTTTTCTTCCTTTTTTTCAACCTCATACTCTGAAATTGTCTATCATAAAATATCCTAAATTGACAGTGAAAGACTGAAATACTCAGTCATTTATTAAAGTTGATTTTTCAAAATCATTTTTGGTGTCTCATAGTACCTATAAAGCCCTTAAAGCAATTATGTATGTTTCGCATGAGTGACTTAAGGGTCCATGGGTAGGTGCATAGTGCCGAATATAAGTGAGAAAAGTGGCATGGATCGCTAGTCAAATTAGAGCTGAGTCAGAAAAAAGCAGAATTTAGAGTATGAATAGAGGTAGTAAGATAGCACAGGCAATGACCACAATGTACACAGATTTTTTTTAGCTCAGTATCTTGTGAATTTTACTTTTTCTTCATTGTTTGAAATTATTGGTTGATCAGTTTGAGTAAGTGTGTCCCGCGCATATTTTATATTGGTTAGTGAAACAGAAAAAATACTTTTTAAAATCTAGTTAGGAATCAAGATTACTATGAATTACACCTGTCTAATTCTTACGGTTTATCTGAAAGACATAAATAACTCATTGTAGCTTTATCAATTAATCAGGCATCTTAAGTATCAAATTTTTTGCCATCGTAGATAATAGTGGTTTTTCGTACATTTCTCAAGCTTGAAAATATATGAATGCAAGATGCTCCATCTATATAAACTAGCACTAAGTAATGTATAGTGCTTCTAGTGGTCTAGTTTTGGAAGTCTAGAAGTGCTAAATTTAAATCAAAAATAATGAGATTTTTGTGTCTTTCAGTATCAATATCCATAAACCTTAGAAAATAACATACGCTACGAATAAAAAGATTTTTGAAAGACTTTCTGTTTTGAAAGATTTTTGAAATCTTAAATTATAGTATATTACGTACATAGTAACTGAAGTTAGCTGCATACTTAACTGTACTTCAGCTGCCTGGTGCACTAAACTTTGCAGTTTTGCAGACACCTGCGACACATATATATTTACACTGCAAATACACTTAAGTCCATTTTTTAAACTTGTGAAGTTAGTGTTTGTAAATAGTAAATACTATTCAAAAAACTTTTTTTGAGTTTTCTGCACATACGATCCGTTAAACTGTACTTATTACTACTATTGATTTGTCTATCCGTTCTCCGATGATACAACATGAAATTGTAAGTATGAGCTCACTGGTTTAGTCATAATTCTAATACACTAAATTTTAGCAGAACTTTAACTCTATATTGCTGATAGTAATAAAATCGTAAACAGTGAATTCAAGTGTACAGGTCTCGTTGGATGGCGCTGACGTTGCTGTTGAAAACTTTTTTCATGCGTTTTGGCTGTACATACGTCTTCGTATACTAAATAGTTATATGAGTGAAGCATTCCTCATAACCTCCTACTGACTCCAATAGAACCCCGGCCACACTGCCCCCTGCAGCCTCCTTAAAATGAAGTGAAAACTGGTCTTATTTCTCTTTTATTTGAATCTAGTCAATATTGAGTCGAATTTTATAAGTGAGTACAAAGTTCTGGGTGCGTTAATTTTTTTTTTAACTGTTACATAACTATGTGTCTAAATTCTTCATAGTTATAAACTAATTAAAACCATGGAAATTCTGCCCAACGGCCAAATAAGTATAACTCACTTTTATGAGACGTCTTATAGATTTATTAAACTACAAAAAATCGTTTTTCCACTGTCTTCCTTCTAATAAGAAAAAAAATATGAAAAATGAGTACTGGTTTTAAAGTGTAATGATTCAAACTCCTACATTACGTGTCTGTATGTTGCTTAACTCGTCATAAAAAAATTATTTTAGTATCCATACAACAGAAAATATTATTAATAAAATTTTTAGTACATGAGTAATGTTTGATCGAAAATCTCTTTACCAACAATGTTTTCAATACCCAAGTTATTATTTTTTTTCTATTTCAATAAATATTCTGTTTGTATTCTTTTATCTTGATAATGATACATAAAGTTAATCACAGAAAAACAAAGGTATAAATGTACATCATTAAAACTTTGACCTCAAGATTAATTACTAGTCATAGCAAAAGCTAAAGGTAAAGAAAACTGAGTTCTGTATTAAACAAACGGCAGTAAAGCAATACTTCTAGTATTTAAAGTTATTCTTGAAATAAAAACTTTCTTTGTGATTTTTCCATCAGTTGTTATTTCACTTTTTATATTGTACTTATATAATTTAGTTATTTGCAATCGTGAAAAATGCAGAAACAAATTAATATGCCTACGGTTCTTAGTGAGATTACTGTACTTCTAATTTCTTATGAGGCAGTAAGCCTTGACGGATATTCCGCAGTATTTCTTGAAAGAAACTTATAAAAATTATTATCTGATTCATCAACACTCTTATAAACTGCTTGATCTATGCTATAGTACAATATAGACTTTTCTTTGAATCCATTTAAAACGTTATTATTTAGAAAGAACGCGTATTATATAAAGTTAAATTAACATTATTTTACTAAATACATATATTTTCGAACATGCGTTGCTGCTTATCTATTTTTTTAAAATAGTTGATATTTTTATTTCTGCTACTGTAATTTTTAATATTAAAATTCGTTGCCCTACACATCCCCACGTTGAATTTTTTTTCTAGAAGTCCTTCTCGTATTATAAGGACAATTCACGTCTTCATCTTTTTTTTTGCTGTAAAATTTCTTCCTGCACTCCTCCACTAAAACATAACCCTTCACGCCCGTCCACAGACCCTTATCACTTTTTTTCTGGCCTTCCTCCACCCCTCTCTTACAGTAACTATATTTTCCCCATGAGTGAAGAAAAAAGCATGCCATTTTTATAGTGATTACAGTCGATCTCCCCTTGCCTAACCCCTTTAGAGCTGTTACTTTTTTCTTTTTAGGTAAAGCTCGGGTAACTGTTGCTCACATCCCTTAACAGTCCTCCAACTACCCGCTGCAGCGTCACAATTACCTTGCAATTCACTGTATTTACTTGTAACAAAACTATTTCACTGATTCGTATAAATATTTCTAATGTGGACACATTAACTGACATGTTAATTTTACTGGCATTGAATGATATAAATGATATAATGCAGATAATTTCTATGTTTTCGTGCAAGTCATTTAGCTTACCTGAAGTGCACCACGTAGAGGAAGACTTGCTACTCATTTTATGTTATGTGTGCTGTTTCAGGTGGTTGTTGTATCGGAAATCAACGAAATTTTTGTTTAGAACACAATTATTTTGAAGAGGAGTATCCTCTATTAATTTAATTAAGAAATTATAAAAAGACCTAATAAATATGTTAAATTTCATTTGCAGTGTAACCCTATCATAAGTTTAAATAAATTTAGAAACATGTGATTATTTACTTTTAGTAATTAAAATTCTTTAAGAATCTATTAAGATAAGAATTTTGAGCTATGGTTAAATCAGTTGAAAACCAAGAATGAAATCTTTCAGAATCTATAGTGTGTGAGAGTACACGACTCGTTGGTAGCCCAAGTGGTAGACCAACTGTTTAGAATACAGGAGGTTGTATGTTCGATCCATACCTGAGGAAAAAATTTTTTTTTCATTCTTGTGAATGGTTAAAAATTTCTTCAAACTCACATCTTTCGACTTTTCAAGATTTAATTGAAAAATTATTTAACATCATAAGTGCTTGAAACAGTACCTCCATCTGTACCTAAGCCTATAAATTTGAGGATATATACGTATCACAAAAATTGCTTGTTATACAAGGCACACAATAACTTCTAATATCTAATTTATCCACTAGCAGAAAAAATAATTTCCCCATTATACCTTATTCCAAAAATTTTTTATTAACATTACAATGGCATTAATTTGTAAATTAAGGTCGTAAGGTGATAGACCTTGTCTATTGGTGTTAAAGAATTGAATTAAAAATATTTTATAAATATTGTCATCAGTTCTGTCATTTTTTTAAATTGCATAATTTTTTCTGTAATAAATCTTTTTCTCTGATATAATTTAATCTCCTCATAACTCGTTACTTGTTCGTACTATCCAAATTAAATTGTAAATAAACAGAAAAAGTAGTAAGACAAATAATGTAATGCAGTTGCAGTTATTTAAAATTTTTATGTACATTTTTCTGTACGTAGAGAAAACAACAATCACTCTATGAATGCCTTAATCATACATAAAATATAAAATGTTGATTAATTAGAAATATTCTACTTCGAAGTAGAGGATTTAAAAAGTAAGAAGGTTAATTCAAATAAGTTGATTTTTTTACTACATAATTAAATGATTATTATTCACAAAAATGATACAATAACTATAATTATTATAATTTGATTACGTTAGTATTGTAGAAGATTTTAAAATCATAACAAAAAATGTAAACAATTGGAAGATCTGTATTACATTGGTTGCCAGGCCTATTTTTCATCAGTTACTTGTGTCCCAAATAATTAGTTTTAGATGAAGTGGTCTTGTTACTCAACGCAGCCCATTTTAGAAGCAGATAATACCATTGTGATTTCGTACACTTTACTTAATTACCTGATTTTTCATCAACTCTAATAAAGCAGCTAAAATAACATCCAAATTCCATCTAAATTCAGTGATTTCCAAATAATAACATCAGTCTTGCCTTACTTTTGTAATTCGTTTTTTAATTTTAAATTCGGATAATTATTTAAACTTTTAATCTTGGGGTTAAGAAAATTAGATGTAGTTTATTCTTGTTTCGAGTGCACGTGTGTTATGACCGGACTTGTTTAGAGTATGGTCTTAACTGTTTTAGTTAAGTGGCATTCGTGGATGTCTTAAGATTCAGCTCACGAGCTCTATTTGTTCTTTTTAGTTAAGTAAAAACATTTATTTAAATAATGTTGATGATTTTAATTAATGTTTAATTTTTTATTCTTTTCTTACAATAATTTAAAACAGTTATTCTTTTACATATAATCAATTCAGATGACTTTAACAAGATTTTGATGTTAATTATATTACTGATAAATAACTTACATCTATCACTGATGTTTGTTACTGCTGCTTCGGAGTTCCCTAATGCTTCGTGCAGTAATTTTCAGTGGTTCCTTAAACTACACGAATGTGTTCGTGGCTGGTAAGATGTTGCAGTTTCTGCTTATTCTGCTATCGCTGGAACCACTTTCGGCGGGCCTCCTTCGTTATACCTCGATCCTTAGCGTAGTCTGATACTATTGATGCTGTTGAAGTGCACCCGAGTTGCCTCAGCCAACAAGTTATGCCTTACATGTATAAGGTACTCACGAGTCACTGTAGTCAAGAGTAGACCAAAACTTTAGAGGGTAGGTGACAGACGTAGAAAGAGCGATTTTTCCTCTTGGTAATAAGTTTTTATAACGTTAGAGCGTGTAAAAGAGGCCTTTGGTGGAATTATGTCAACCAATGAGCGATGCTTTTGCAGACTGCGTTGACAGCAAAACAGTAGGCTTGCACGATAATGTTACATGTTATGATTTCATATATTGAGAAATAACAATACAACAGTGCCAATCGCATTTTTCTGACAAGTACGATTGAGTTTTTTGGATCAGTGATAATGAAAACTCGCATCAGCAATAAAAGAACGCCAAATACAAGTTCAAGTGTGACAGTAAGTTTACAAATTTCGAAATTAATCCTTTTGGGGATTTTACAATCAATTTTGAGTATAATGAAATAATGTGTTGATCACAATTTTTAAGTTGGTATAAATTATTAGAAATGAACAATCAATACGCAAGTAAACTATTCATTCATGGACATATTGCGATTTATGCTTCATACGTGTTACGTAAAATTTTAATACATACATGCATTCTTACAACAAGGCTAGCCGTATTGTCAGCATGTTATGGAACATTTACCTTATAGCTAATACACACACAAATACGCTTATAAGTGACGTATGAGCTCCACTTGTTATGTGAGCTTACTGCATATACATAATACGTCTTGTATAAATTTTACGGATAAAATGCGTTTTTACTTACAATATGATTTGTATGTTGTAACTCGAAATGTAACACGTGCATACCAACGGTAAAAGTGTGGACTCTTTGTTTTACATATAATCATACAACTGCTGTGTTGATTGTAAGTTATAGAGTATATCTGTAATAAAAATGTTGATGGTATACTGTGTAATAATTAATTGTGAGTCGTTAAAATTACTGTTAAATTCATAATTTGTCGAATCTCCACTCCCGTGGGACGTGGTTTTTGCTTTTAGATAATTTCCCATTTTATAAGAAAAAATTATGTTTAAAATTTTTGTGGTTTCTTTTATCTTAGAGATTGTCCTAAAGTGGATGACGCTAGCAAACGAATACGAAATGACTGAATTTAATGAAGGAATGGGAACGAACTACTGTAGCTGAACGTACACAATAATCGTGCGGAACCTTAATTATGTATAAGATGTAAGTGTTACTTTTAATTCAAGTTTTTATAAATGAAATTGCCTTTTCAAGGTATTAAAAGATCTATATTTCATTAGTAAATTTTAATTGTATGTCCATATCGTCAAATTCATTTAAGGATATGACTTGTGGAAAAAATGTTTTTCACAATGTTCGCTGATTTTTCAAAAAACAATAGTTTCACAGTGACACTAACTGAAGAAAATAAGGAACCAGAAATTTATTTGTAAAAAATAAAACCTTTACAAGAGGTAATGCCTCATAATATTCTCTTAAGACATTATTTTATCTTCGCCCCACTGATGCCATTAGGGACACCTTTCTTATCTCCTTTTTCTACGTATATGGATTTATATAAATATCAATCAATCTCATATTTATAACGTTATTACGATATAAAAATAAATTAAAATTAATATTAATTGACTTTAAATTAATTTTCCATGGTCAAATAATGAAACATGACATGTTATATTATTATTATTGTGTACTTGAACTATTCCTTTAAAAATATTGATGTAAATCATTATAAAAACGCGAAAAATAACTTGCGATACTCACAGAACATATAATGAATAAAAAAAATATAATAGCGTTGCATACATGTTAAGAAAAGATTATTTTTATATTATTTTCATGGAATACTTTCGTTTGATTTACGTTATTAAAATGTGAGTGCCACAACTTAATTTTTGTGGTGTAGAATTATAAAATAAATAAAAATAAATAATTGTATTATAACATGTAAGTTAAAAGATTAGGTGAGAAACAGACAGGCACTCAGAGTTACAGAAACAACAGGTCATATATGTACTTTTACTTACACAAATAAGAAAACGAGTTGTGAATTGTTTTTCTAACTTAAAAGTGAATATGGGAAGTTCTATCTCTTCGTGGTTATGATAATTGTATAGATGTAGAACATAGACTCTAAAAAAGATATCTGTATTGAGATTGGTGGGTGGCATGGTAGGGAGAGGAAAAATAAAGGTACGGTGGGTGTGAAGGTGATAAGAGTGGTGGAACCTTAGTGGGGATATTTTTATAATGTTATTCAACAAAATGTCAGAGAAATGCATAGAATTTTTCATCATTTTATGAGGAGCAGTGAAGGCTTTTGAGAAACGACCTACACCTATAACTATGTAATGTAGCAATATATATCTTTCTGTATTATACAGTTATTTGGGAGGGCTATCTGTACCCCCCTTCTCTACCCTTCTAACCCCCCTTTCTCATTCCCTTTACTTAAAAAAAAAAAAAAAGTTTCTTCTTTTTACGTAAAATGGCTTACTATTATTATACTTCATCTTTCCCTCCAACCTTCTCTCCCCCTTTGGCTTCTTCTCAAATTATTAGTGTCTCCTCCTCTCCCTCTCAATAGGACTAAATAATGTTTATTTTTTGGCCTCAACTCGCCCGCCTTACATTTTTTGTGCTCCCCTCACAAAGACTCTCCTTTTGGCACTCTCACATTCATAAAAAGACATTACAGAAACGTACGGAGGAAAAAAGTTGTATGAAAAATGGAATTCATCGATGAGTCTAATTTATTTAAAAATTATTGAATGTTATTCACAGGTGACTAAAAAAATTATCAAACTACTTTTTTAATTTAAGAATATGGTTCAGTAACAGGGTGGTTGGTGCGCAGAGGGGCGGATGCATATATTTAACAGGAGACTTGCGAAGACAGAAAAGTTTCAAAGATCCTTGAAATATTAACGATACTAAAATTATTGTGACATTGTATTATACTTTATCCTCGGATAGTTTTATTGGTATCTAAAAAACACTACCAGCAGTAAATGTCAGAGTTCGTAGCGATGGTACTACCTCCTAATTGTGGCTTAATTTTCTAATATTAATGCACTCTTAGCTTGTAATAATAAATATACGAATATTTCTATTACTATTGTCTGCTTATATTTATCAGTAAAACTCAGCTACGTTTCGGAAGTTGCGTCACTAGCACTCTTGATGAAGAAAATCACTGCTGGACCCATTTTAGAAGGACGAAATAAAAACTACAAGTAAGACTAAAAAAGCTGAATCTTATTCCCATGTACTGCATACGATATGGCAGCATTTACGTAAATATATTGTAAAGTAATTTGACCTTAACGCAGAATGTCTTAGACGTGCAACTTTCATTTCATTTTGTTCAACGGGTTCAGTACATTTATACCTTTTTGAACTATCAGAAAAAAATTTTGTTTTCCCTTTCATAACTAAACATACTTTTTTGTCAATTATTTTTTTAAATTTAAGTGTAAAAACTTATTACAATATTATTTTGTGTACATTTTACAGGCAAATTTTTCTAACGAACATAAATGTATTGCTATTAAACGCTGATTTCTTTTTTATTCTTTATATGCTTATTACTTGTGTTGTAAAACGTGAATAAGGATATTACAGAGTAAGATTATACTTAGTCGGAAACAATAAATAAGCTTATGGAATCTTTGTAAAGTGGACCTCGCCAGTATCTCTATTCACCACGTAAAGGCCAAGTTCCTCTTTCATTTTTCATTGAAAATATAAAGGTAAGTTTAAGTGAGTTCAACTTTTTATCTTCAACTTAAGATTTTTTATTTGTTGTGAAAAGTTTCTAAGACTAGATAAAATTTTTTGTGTACAAAAATGATTAGGAAGATGCCTTTTTCTGTTTTTGTAGTCTTTAAGGTTGAAAAACTTATGTATTAACTTTTTTAAGTTTATAATTTGTCGGAAATTGAAAAAAAATGAAATTGTACCATTAAAAAATGACAAAATATTACGATATAAAAAAAATTGTTCATAAAAATCTCGAGGTAATACGTACGTAATGATATTTTTTTGCAGGAGGTTTATTTATTTTGGTAATTTAATACCGATTGACTGTTTATACTCGTAATTTAATACAGAAATAAAACCAACGAAAAGATTTTTAAAAAGTATTTTTTATAATTATGCTGCGATATTTTAGTCTTAAAACAAGAAGTATCAAACAATAATAAATCTTACCTTCTAACTATTTAATCGTTTTTTAAAAAAAATGATCATACTAATAGATCATGTAAAGTCTTTTCTCATATGGTCCACGTATTTTCGTGAAATTATGTAAGCTTCATTTATATAAGGTAAATGTCCCTATTCAAGGAACGTGTTCCTATTCATGGAACATAAAAATTTATGTGTTTGTTATGCAACATATTTGACAAAAATTGTGGTAGTTGTATATTTTGTTTATCTTTATAAATTTACAAGAAAAGTCTTATTACACATAAGATAAATAACCAGTTTTAAAGATTATTCCATAAATAAGGACAAACTTGAACATAACCCATATTTTGAACTATACATACTATGGTGGGAATTTCAGCGAGTAATTTGTATTATTCTAGTGACCATATAACGTGATAATTATTTCTGTTAAATACAATAGTGTTATGCAAGTGAAAAAACTTTAATTGTCTTAGAATATTATACTGAATGCGTGTTTTCAAAAAAGTTTTAGAAATATGGACACAATTACGAAACAATAGATACCATGTCTTATAATAATGAACATTTTGGGCTTAGAATCTTTTTACAAACAACTTAATTCAACAATTAACAACAGTATTTGAAAATGAGAATAATAATGAAAAATTTACAGCGTACCAGCAAAAACCAAAACTCCCACCATTAAAGCTAAGAATTAAGAAAGAAAAAAAAATTTTTTAAAGTATAATGAAATTTGTAGTTAGAAAAGGGACATTCACCTTAATTAAATTCACTACTTTTAACTTTTGTTTATTCTTATCTCTTTAGCACGCTTGTACTATTCACTAAAAAAAACAAAAACTGAAGCTTAACAAAAAGTTATTCCGTGGTCACACTTTTTAAAAGTTCAAAAGGTGCAGTGCTAGTCCAAGCCATGAAAATGTTTTTTCCTTTAAAAAAACTAATTATTTCAGCTTTTTGTACAAACATTTTTTGTTGATCATTCAGGACCGTCTATGATTAAAGTTTTGTCATTTTCATTACGTATTATTTCCGAAATATTTTTTAATTACTGTATCATTAAATAAACAGTATTAAAAACTTATCTAAAGTAAGTCATTTTAACAGTATTTTTATTTTGCTTTAAATCATGTATTTTAGGTATTAGTACGTTAAATAAAGGACAAATTTTATCGTCCAATTTAAGAATTTCATTTATACTTGAAAAATTAACTACGTTATTACTCAAATAACGTAGCTTTCCAGTGATTTTGGACCCATTGGAATTTCGTTTTTTTTTACGGTTGTCCTCGCTCATCCTCGTTTCTCCTTCGCCTTCTCCTCAGCTACTTCTTGCTTTCATCCAAAACAATTGTTTTTGAAAATTTTTTTGTTCATTTTCTAAAAAATTTGGATGTTTGTTACTTGAAGAATAAGTTTGTTATTCATAAATCTGTTTAGTAACTTTTATACAAGTTTGATTGGAGAAACTTTTTTCATATGATTGGAACAGAGAGTAAAAAAGAAGAAAAGATCGAGTTATTGAAAATAGTATGTTGTAATTGACATAAAGAGTTTTTATGATGTGAAAATATGAAAACTTAATCGTGGAACTCACAATCTAAATTTAAATTGTAAAAATGTCTCAGTTGTTGTAACTAATGTAATTTTGAAAGTTTTAAAAAAAAACTTTTAGGTTTTTTTAAAAATATTTTTGTTTGCAAGATAATCTTAAGTAGTCCTGAAAACTACGATTAGGATAAATTTTTAACCAAGAATTTAAAAAATGAGCAATTAAAAAAGAAAATTCAGGTGTGAGCCTCGGGACCCCCGGCAAAGGTAAAACTTCTAACTTTAATGCTATCAAACTCGGTATAATAAAAACCGAGAAAATTAGAGTATACCTAATTTCAATACAGCTCTAAAAAAGGTACTTTTGTGTAGTAATGCTAGACAAAAATTTCTTTGCATCTGATATGATTTCATATATGGACAATCAATTTTTGTTAGAATCATTGTATTCGACAAACTTTTTTTAAATTTTGGGTACCATAAAAGTAAAAAAATCTTCTCTCTCTGATTGATATCTGAAGGAAAACAATAGACATATAGCTATTTTCTTGTTTTCAAAGATAACATTGTCGTATTATACATATTTAGTACTTAAGTATAAATTTATGCACGTTTTTTTACATACATGTATACGTATGAATATGTATGTAATGACCAGGACGTGCAACACGTATATATGTCTACAAAATTCTTACGTATATACTTTGCCTCCATTATATAGGTACAGCTGTTGTTTTCCACTTTCCTCTTTTCTCCATATCTTTACCTCAGCTTAAACAAGCGCATCGGTTTAGAGTTCAGTCGTAGCGTAGAAGTAAACATACGAAAATACCTATAATATATGTATACGTACATAGGTATAGTACCAGTGTGAGGGGAAGGGAGAAACTGGCGTACAAGCAAGAAAAAGAGAGACGGAACGGTAGACAGTAAGTAGACTAACGCGCGCTGCAAAAGAGAGAGACGGAGCAGTGGAAGGAAGTGTGGAAGGGAGGAGATTGAGGAGAGGGTTTGGGCCGCAGGGTGGTTGGCTACATTTCTTCGTAACGCATTTTCCCTTACGTGGCTGTTCACCGCCCACCATAAGAAGTTTCACTTAAAAAAAAAACATGTGAGGTAAGCGTCAGCGTTGGTCGGTCGTGATCGCAAAGATACGCATAAAACTACTTTAATTGGCTTAATCGATTCTCCCAAATGTAATTCGGATGTTACTGGATGCTGCAGTGGAGTGTCCTTGGTGTACGTCGAATAGTAATACGTGATTAATTTTTATTTAAATTTCTGTTGAGTAAAGGGGGTTAAAAAGCAGCTCCGGATCCTGGTGGTCGCTGAACACAGATCACTGGTTTGGTTGATTAATTAATTTACTGAAGAGTACATATAATTCTAATTTTTGTTCAATTTCTTCTGCGTCAAAGCCAACAAAGCAACTTGTTATTTAATTTTTTTTCTTTCGAATTAGTATACTACTGTGTATATTTTTTATTTTAAATATAGGAAATGATTGCGTGTGATCCATAAAGAGCGTTTATGTGATGTCCCTCTGTGTTGATAAGTGATGCGAGTATTGTTTTGAAATTAGAGTAGGCTTTAATATCTGACAAGTAAAGGGTGATTATATTTTGTTTGTGTGAAATGAGTAAATATTATGTATGGTGTATCTAGATATGCAGTACCAATTCCTATCTTAAAAGGTGCTTACATGATTACCGACTCATCATTACATTCAAATCGTAATATCTGTATTCTTATAATTAAGACAAAAATTCACAAATTTTCATGATTGATTCTGATTTTTACTTTACACCGAGTCTTGCATAAACATAATTAATTATGATAAGATACTATAAGATTTATTGCTTTTAACTTTTTTTTCAATATTACTACTCATCTATCTATAGTACGAATTAATACAAGTTAGTAACGCTTCCTAACTTCTTTGCATCTGCGTGGGTATTAAAGAACGTTTAACCATACAATATTTTCTATTTCAGATTTATTTTTATACTTCATCTATGTAGATACATTTTTGGATTAACACAACTTAATCATACGATACACAATTATCTGTGAAAAAATGCGGATTTTTTAAAGTATAATTTTATAGAATAAATGCAATATTTAATGCAAATTGTATGATATGCTATTTGATATTTATTAATAGTCATACAAAAAGGTTAATTTTATGCAAATTGTATTCTTCTACAAAATCAAATATAATAATAATAAGCTGCATATATGAAATTTCATTCATGAGATAAGAACCTTGTTTCCTTGTTTTTAACTTGTAATCATTTTTATTGTGATACTGTACTTAGATAGTTTGGTTTCTTTGAAGCGTGTATCATTGAGAAGACTTCCATCCATACTCAAATTCTTATTATCATAAGTTTTATATAACAAAAGAACTTACTTTATATAATATACTAGCATCCCCCTCTCGGCTTCGCCCGAGACTCACTAAATGGAACACCGTAGTGTGTTCAAATGTAATGTCGAACGTTTTCAGTGAAAAATTATACATCAAGTTCTGACACTTCTAACAACAAAAATCTTCTAATGAAAAATATGTTGATTCAGAATCCCTACAGTTTATTCGGCCAATTAATAATCTGTAAAAATTAAAAAAAATCTAACCATACTGAAAAGTACCATGCTTTCCTTATGACATAAAGTAATAATTGGCTATAAGAGGCCATTGATTTGCAGTTCCTCTCGTATAATTTACGAAAAAGGCTATTTTTTAAAGCTGTAAAGTTTCAAAGCTCACAAAAAATTTATTGTCAAAAAAATTTTTTCTCTTATCTCATAACTTTATTACCAGAGCAACAAAGTCCTGAAGCTTAATTTGTACGTTATTTATCGGAACAAAAATACAAATACATATTCTATTTATTTATAAATCTAAAAGATTCAAGGGATTATTATGAAGGTTATAGTAAAAAGCTGATCTCTCACTTAATAAATTCTTTCGTCATTTTCTTGACACCTAAAATTGTATTCATAAGATGCGTTTAAAGTTTTCCTTCTAATTTGACTTTTTGTGACTTCTGGAATAGTTGAGACTCTTGTGAACCATAAAGGCTTTTTTTTTAACTTCATAAGGTTGTAAAATATTTGCTGGCAAGGTAGTTCGACGTCTGATGAACCTGAAAAGGACCAGTGATCTTATTAAGTAAAGTATTTCTTGGCTTAAGTTTCCAGCAAACGTGACTGCCTGAATAACTCAGAGTTTAAAGCTTTGGAGCTAGTGGTAGAGCTCTTTCCCAACGTCTCCTGGTATAACGTCGAAGACGGTGTCTTAAGCTCTTTTTTTTTCTACTCAGTTTTTTGGTGATCTCAGGTGAAAAGGTTAGTTCGTGATGCTTGCCCGTTGGTTACTGTTCCGTTGGCTCACGTTTATTATTTTTTCTTCATAGCTGTTAGGTTCTCCCAGTGCAGACCTTAAAGAGGATCGGTGATTCCTGGTTGAATGCTTAAAGTTAAGAGGGTAATATAGGGTCGACGGTCACCGGGGTTCCCAGTCTTGCGACGAACAACTCTGCTCGTGATGTCTGCTAGTGAACGACTGACTTGGTTTAATAGTGGCCGTCCTTACATAGTCTTTTAGTCGACAAATAGCTTCCGAAAATGGTAGTAAAAACGTATTTGCTGGCAAGGTAGTTTAAACTTAGGTGGCCCTTAAAAGAACCAATGAAATTGATGGTTAAGTAGGGAACGTAAATACTTATAATGGCCCTGAAAAGGGCCGGTGGCGAAACTTGCAGCTATTTCTTATTATCATTCTTGATGATGAAGAGCCAGCTGCAGGTAGCTTGGAGCTTATCCTTTGAGTCTCTGTGCACGGAGACCGTATATGAGGGAGATACGCTGCTGACCAAAGAATATCTCGTCTTAAAGTCATTCTCCAGGTAACCAACCATTCATCGGTAGTCAGGAAAGTGGGCCTGGAAAATACCTTCTCCGTAAGTATGCCGTGGGGACGACCACTAAGAAGGTCGTTGTGGCTGCCCATACTTTATAGGGCTGTCTTCCCTAGCTCGCATTTGAAGTAGAAAATTTTCTGACGGTACCAGGTCGGATGGTTGAACGGCCACAAAGCTCCAAAGTGCTGGAGCAGGTTGTGCTCTCGCTAGAAACTTTTTCGGTATTCCACCAAAGGCGTTGACATTCCGAATGCCTATTTTTTCGTCGCACTCGTTTATTACGGGGAACCGTGGTAGAAACCGATTTATTTCGCTTGCCCATAAAAGAAGAGTGTCATCGGTAGCTGGGATAGCCAGCTGCACGACGGACTCTTTTGTTCTTGGTGTAGTACCGATGATCGACTGCGACGATTGTCTGCTCAATGAGGCATTTTATAATCTTTCTTCACTATCTTTGGTTTCAGATGGCTTCAATTTTATCTTGACGCTACCTAGCGGATTCTACTGAACTTATGCGCAAACCTAGCTTATTTTAGCAAAAATTTGAGCTTACTTATCGCTATTGTTATAACCTTCTTAAAAAAAAGTTATGCGAAAACCATTTTGGAAGCATGAAGAATCAGTATGCAAAATTTTAGCAAAATCGGTTCGGTAGTTTTTGCAGTTAACGATTACAACAGTCTTAGCGACTTTGCTCTATATATTAGTAAGAAAATATTTATTGGAAATTAAATGTTAATGGTGTCATCCATCTAGTCTACTATATAATGAGTTGTGGAAAATCGACGCTGTAATAAATAACGGTTTCTCCTACCGTATTAGTTAAAATTTTGTTGTTAAAAAATTCTGTTTATACAATATAGTGCATCAATGTAATAGTATTGCTCGAAAAATCATGAATGTTTTTAAATAACATACATCATCTATTTTCTATTTGTCTGATATTCTAAAAAATTGATTTTCCTAACATTTAACATCAATTCTAAAAATACCTAATTAATTGATTAACGTAATACGTGAATAACATGCCAAGTATTTGAATACCTGATAGACTTTTCTACAATAAAAATTTTATTAAAGTTTTTACAACTAAAAGAGTTTGACGTGTGGTTGTGAATAAATACTTTTTTTTTTTTAATGTTTCAGAATCACTGTTTTCACTTTATCTTCTGGACATTGCCAATAAAATCAAATAATAAACAACTCCAAAATAAATAACCATAAAAAGAGTTTAGAGAATGGGAGAGAAAAGGTCAGTGAACAAATTTTGTCTCTAAATAAACGAAAAATACTGAACAATGTTTAACAAACTTTTAAGTAGTTCATAAGCAACAATTTTTTTAAATCACAGAAATTAATAATTTTTTTTTTATCATGATTTAAAGTAATTAATAACTTTAATAGTTTGGACTACTTGAATTGTAAGAAAAATCTATGTACAAAATAAGTAGTTTTAACAAGAGATTTGATTAATTAAAGTAATTGTGTAATTTCAATAAAATTAATTGAGCGTGACTAAAGTTAATGAAGAGCTCAGGCATTGATAAAAGTTATGGATATCATAGGTAAATAATAACATGAATTATACTAAATAAAAACAGTTACTAAACGATTATGTATTTTTTATAGGTTTACATTTAGATACATTATAAAACCAAATACAAATATAAGGGATTACTTAGAAAACACATT
>NW_019379453.1:875738-914027 GCF_000648655.2 Copidosoma floridanum | reverse complement strand
TTTTTTTTTTTTTAAATGAAAGAATATTGTCAAAATAATATTTTGTCAAAGTTTGAGAGAGCCCTACCACAAATTTCTATTAAAAAACAGCAAAAAATGTGCTCGCAGCAGACGACTTGGCAACGCTGCTTTTGGAGCGCGCTTTGAAATGTAATTAATAGTAAAAACTCCTTTTGCAATTGAAAATTTAAGTATAAAAAACTCAACTGAAGAAATAAGTACACTGTCATCAGTAGACGACGACAACAGCAGTAGACGACAACAACAGTAGACGACGTGCCAGCAGCTGAAAAAATTCACAACGTTGCCAGACGCTCTCCCTCCCCTTGCCTCTCTGAGATTTCCCCCCGCTAACACTACCGAACCTCCTTAAAAATGAATTAGGTTAGGATGATCATAAAAAATTAAAAGCATCTTATTTTTTGAGAAGAAAACGCGCACAGCGTGTAGGGTATATATACACTAATGGCGACTACTCTGGACACACTTTGTGAGCTTACTTTCTTAATTCTTACTTGATGAGGAGATAAGAAAAACAGATTGAATGAAACAAAGTTAAGTTAATAAACTCACGCATTACAACGCTTTTACTGGAATAAGGAAAGTTTTCAGGTTTAAATCTTTTTGAAGCTTATTCAAATATAAATATTATAAATTTTTACATGATTTCATTTTGGAAATTGCTTTAGTCTGGCAAATTAGTTGATAATATTTAGGAAATATTTTTTTTTTAGTTTAAGATTAACATATGGTGTTACTGCAAAGTGCAGGAAATAGATTCGAAAAACTGTTTTTATTTAAATAAAAAAATGAATATCAATCTATTGACGAAAAACGTAGATTTATTCCTTTAAGCTTGTATCCTTCTTAACAGTTTATAGTTGCAAGCTTCATTATTTACAATGAGCGTACTTGTGATAAATGTTTTACAAACCCTCTGATTTTTTAAAATATTATTAACTACAAAGCCAGCAATATGATACATCTTGCTAAAATTATTTTTGTTAAAAATAACATTAGTATCAATATTACCAGGAATCGAAACATTTTACAAACCATCAAAAAAGGATAAGAATGATCCATCATCACCATAGTGTAAATATGTAACTTTTTTTATTTACTATGCTGCAGTAATCATTTTTTAGTTGTTTTTTGTTTCTTATGCATTGAAGTGGCTTGGGCAATTTTTATCGGCTTGATCAAAACCTCTAAATTTCTGAAATTATATAAATAAAGTATGCCAAATTTATTTGCGATAAGAAAATACTAGGGCCAATGACTTTATTTTTTCGCAAATCGTTACTAAAAATTCACCAATTTGACACCTACTTTCATGGACGGTGGTCACATAATCGATTATATTTTCTGAAATCTTTGATTAACTTTCAAAATTTAGAATAATTCTTGAGTATTTTCTAAGAAAGAATCTATTAACTTCTTGAAAACATAGGGTCAACGAATTAACTAAAAAGAAGATCAGAAGAACGGTATAAAATAATACTCTGGCTTTCCTCGCGACATCTCTCAATTATTACAATTATAATTTTACGGTACTGTTCTGGCAATTTCTTGATCATATACTTTGGTTTTATCGAAATAACTTTATTTGTTGAAAAATTAACCATCAAAAATCGTTGATTTTTAAAGAGCCCTTATGGTACCCTACCCTAGGTACTGTACCAACCATCCAAGCTACCTTAAGTGTCACATTACTTAATCTAATGATAAAAAATTTATTCTTTAAACAATCTTTTATTAGCTGTCCTAGTAGAAAAAATCAAAAGTTTCTAACATTTGATAGATAAGTTATTAATTTAAGTAAACTTTTAGTACACTATAGCCAAGCTTTTTGGTATGATTTTAAAATAATTTTGTTCTGAGATCCACTTCTAACCTGCAGAGTGGAGGATTAATCTAAAGCTTTAATTAAAAATTTAACCACTTTTTCATATCCACTTTTGACAAGGTGGTTTAAAGCTAAGGATATATTTCTACTCATGATGAAATAAGTAAGGTCCTAAGAAATCTATACACGCGGTCGTTAAACGCTCATAGCATACATTTTCGTTGGTAAATATTCAAGTCTTGATGCCACTTCGAAACTAAGGACTGTTCTTGCGTTTGACGTTTTTATTTGAAAAACGCCATTTTCTGTATTTAAGCAATTTTTTTAGCTTTAAAGGATATTTAATACTACGATTTTAATCACCTTCGATAATATCCTGTAAAAAAATGTACTATGTTAGTTGGTAAAGAATAAGCATTAACAAAATTTGACGGAATCAAGGTGGAATTCGGTGATACAAAGCCATTTTTTACCTTTTTAAAGGCTTTATGTGTATTAGAATAGGAAAATACCCTTTTACTTTTCTCACGAAGATGTTAAATACTGTTAATAATATTATATCCATTGTTAGTAATGCCGAATGCAGCCCACATTACTCAGTTGACTGATGCCACGTCGCACAGTGGGCCAAAACAGATTTTTTTGTTTCAAAATCGTAAATCTCCAGAACGGTTAAAGATAGAGCCATAATTTTTTTCGAAAATTATAGCTTATTGAATTGTCTATACAGAAAAATATCATAAATCGCGCCAAATGGTCTCCTTACCTCGAAAAAAATGGGGAATGATGGAAAAAATACCCATTTTTTCATTGGAAGTCGTAAATCTCTCAAACGAACATAGATAGAATCATGAAACTTTTTGGAACATTTAGCTGTTGATACGGGGATAACAAAAAAATTTTGTTAAGCAAAGTGTAGTTATCCTTTAACCTGCAAAAACGGTTAATTACTTGAAAATAGAGGTTTTATCGTTAAGAATCGTAAAAATGAAAACAAACAATAATATAATTTTTAAACAAAATAGTTAAAACACCAGAAATACATGTAAGTTTTTTTACTGTGTCAAAACCTTTTCTAACCTAAGAAAATAATTAAATTGTGGAAAAGACACGTTATTCTCTTGAAAATCGTTGATCACATGACCAAATAAAAATAGAAAACAAAATTCCCTGAAANTTTTTTTTCTTGTGGTATAAAGTAGTATCTAACCTATAAAAACAGTTGAATCATGGAAAAAGACGTGTTTCACTATTTACAATAAAAAATCTTATGAACCAATAAATATAGGATCATGAAACCCTTTTGAGTATTCAAGTTTCAGGTGAAAAAAACAGAAATTTTTTTTTCTTTATGTTTCAAGTCCTATCGTAACCTGTAAAAGTAAAAAGAATATGGAAAAAATTATTTCAAGTAGAACTGTGAGTTTTCTAAAGAAACTAATATTTATGATAGTGGCTTATGAACTTGTCAAAAATTGAAAGAGAGAAACTGGGAGCACACAAACATTTAGTCCAATACTTGAAATATGTATCCTAACCTACAAAAATGTTTATATCACAATAAAAACGTGGTTCTTTATTTATAACTGTCAATCCTAACTGGAAAAAAAATCATAAAACTTTCCTTAGCTTTTAACTTATACAACAACTTGTACAGTTGCGTTCTCACCTACTTATACAGTAAAATATTAAAAATAATACACTTTTCCCATTTGGAATCTTGAATCTCTGAAGCAATTAGAGATAAGATTGTATAACTCATCAGGTAATAAAATTTTTAATTAACTGACCAAGCATTTCGTTTACTAGTGTAAATTTTCACTTTTTAATGAAAAAACAAATGCTTTTGTTGTTCTGAAATGTCATAATATTTTTGAATATTATATATCTGTTCAACAAATTGTCATTTGAATATAAAACTCCTTTATTGGTTGAACGATTGATAAGGTACATTTCTTTTAAGCGCATGTAGTTCTATTGTCTGTAATAAAAAATTTGCTGTTTTTTACATCTTTAATTACTTAATGAATAATTTCCTTTACTATCATTTTCATCGTATTTACTCGCATCATGGTCATCACTTTTATTGTCTGTTGTAATATTCTCATCAGAATATTCATCATTATCATCATGAGAATATTCATTGCACTTGCTGCAAATCATAAGCCTAAATTTTTGAAATGAAATACTAAAACAATTATTAAAGATATTTATCCACCAACCTCTTATCCACAAATCGTTCAATGTCTATTACACGCTTTTTCTTCTTCCTGTTTCTAGTATTTGATAGAGCTATTGCGGGATCAGTTTCGTAAACGGCTCTGTTAAAATTATCCAAGAGTCTATTCACTCGGCTCTTTTGTCTTGCATTGTCAGTCATGTTTTTCCTACACAGTTTGTGTCTTGATTCATTGTTGTCCTCTGAGTAGTATATCAAAGAAAGTGGAAATACTCTAACGATTAGACACCCATGAACTAACATTTTATGTACAGATGGACTCATTCTTGCCCACGGGTAGAGCTGATAGTACCTCTTGTAGGTTTTAATGCATAATTTTTTAAGTAAATCTAAGTTAATGGGACGTTTGCTACGAAATGTGGCGATAATTGTCGATAAGTTATGTACTAGCATATGGTCAATATTTAACGTCTCTGCAAATGCTTTAGGATCACTCAAACATCGTCTCACTACATTCCCATTATTGCTTGTACCATGACCTTGCAGTATTTGATCGACTCTGACTTTGAACGTATCATAAATACTATTTTGTATTGCAGTTTTTTGTTTTTGGAATGAGTCTGTAAGATAACGAAAATATTATTTTAATACTTGATCCGATTAATTTGGATACACATAAGTACATTCAGAATGGAATACCCTTTTTGGTCGCTAAATGTAGGATGCACTATTTTCTCAGATTTACCTTCACAATAGTTATGATTATTTTTTGGGTCTCACAAAATAAGAAAAGCACTGAAAATAAGCTATACAATTCTCAGCAGATACTGTATTAAGACTTTTTATAATTTAGAATACCGAAGTGTATAAAAAATTGTATTCTTTTTTAAATCTTTTGTCATGCCTAAAGGCGCTGACTTCTATATGAACAAAAAATACATTTAAATACAATTACTTTTGACGGGCCATTATCAATTTTTTTTTTTTTATTCTTACTCGTAACTTTACGCAAAAAACCACGTAGAATCTGGAAACTATGAATTTATGTTACTGTTGAATAAAACAGAAGTTTTAAAGTAGAGCGAGCGCACTGTATGAGTCATTGGGTACCGTGGCTGAAGCGTGTAGCTTGTGGGTCAAGAAGCGGGTAGGGTATAAATCATGAGTCAACATGCGAGCTGTGGGAATGAAGCCGTATACTGCTGTGTGAGCCACGATGTGGTTCGTGTAGAGCAAGCGTGCTGTATGAATCATCATATACTGTGAAGCGAGAGCTAAAGCGTGAGTCATCGTATGGTTTGTGTGTGGCCTGTGACCCATGAGTCATAGCGCGGATGATTCGTGTTGTATGCGCGTGTCATGTCCTTGGTCCTGTAACACACATAAAATTAGCCTCCCAAATTTTACTGTTACAAATATTGGTAATTACTTGGGAGAGTGCATCTCCATTGCCAATATAATTATTGTTATGTTAATATTAGTATTATCTATGATCTTAATGTATTTTGATAATATCATTGTCGGTATCCTATTGTCATTGTCTTATAGCTCTCCTATTTTCATCATCATTGTCGCTCATGAGAAGGCGTGGCCGCAATCGTACATCGATCAGTCGCGATCGGCTCCTTATAGTATCGATTGTATATCGGTCAATTATGGTCGGCTCCTAACAATAGAACTCGAAGCACGCGCAATTCAAATCGGCTATATGGGCAATACCGCGAAAATTGGCGGTACGTGACCCAACACTCAACCTAATTAATAATAGATAAATGCCAAGCTAGTTAACCCAATGACCCTGCGTGTTGATTAGTTATTGAATAAATAAATCTGAAGCTGTCTAACCCAGTGCGCTGATTGTTTAATATATAAATTATCTATAAATAGCAAATAATTTTAACCTAATAACACACAGGACAATAGATAATAAAACAGATAATTATTATGGTGTCAAAAGTATTAAAGTGATAAAATATAGTATAATAGTTATTATTATTATNTCTTTAAAAAACAAATTTTTTTTTCGGATGTTAGTTTATTCGGTAATATTCACTTATACGTAAATGTATTCCAGATTTTCGAATTCGCTATTTGAATAACGATGCTAAACTTCTGTACATTTAATGGTAAGTACATCTCTTACAACTTATAATTAAAAAATTCGCACTTAAAAATGTTCTACTTTCTTTGAGAAACAAATTTGTCTTTCGGATGTTAGTTTATTCGGTATTATTCACTTATACGTAAATGTATTCCAGATTTTCGAATTCGTTATTTAAATGACGATGCTATTCAACTATCTAAAGAGAAAATCTTGTCAACTTTTTAACATCTATAATATAGTATAATAGTTATTATTATTATCACAATGGTTAATAATAATTAATAAACAATGATTCCCGAACAACTTTAACCAAGTAACCAAAGAAAATTAAGCCTAATAACCCAGGGGACGACAAATAATAACATTGTAGATTGTTTATTGATAATAATAAGTTAACAAATGTATGAACAACGAAAGAAATGATCAATCCCATGATACTTCAACCAAGTAACCCAGGATTGACAACTAATTAATTGATGATTTCTTACTAGTAAACGAAATGCTTGATCAGTTATTTAAAAAATTTTATTACCTGATGAGTTATATAATCTTATCTCTATTTGCTCTGGAGATTCGAGATTCTAAATGAAAAAAGTGTATTATTTTTTATATTTTACTGTATAAGTAAATAAGAACACAACTGTACAAGTTGTTGTATAAGTTAAAAGCTGAGAGAAGTTTTATGATTTTTTTTTTCAGTTAGAATTGACAGTTATAAATAAAGAACCACGTTTTTATTGTGATATAAACATTTTTGTAGGTTAGGATACATATTTCAAGTATTGGACTGAATGTTTGTGTGCTCCCAGTTTCTCTCTTTCAACTATTGACAAGCTTATGAGCCACTAACATAAATATTAGTTTCTTTAGAAAACTCACACTTCTACTTGAAATAATTTTTTTCTATATTCTTTTTACTTTTATAGGTTGGGATAGGACTTTAGACATAAAGAAAAAAAATTTTTGTTTTTTTTGATCTGAAACTAAAATACTCAAAAGAGTTTCACGATCCTGTCTTTATTAGTTCATAAAATTTTTGATTGATAATAGTAAAACACGTCTTTTCCCATGATTCAACTGTTTTTTGTAGGTTAGATACTACTTTATACCATAAGAAAAAAAATTTTTATTAGTTTTTTGTTATTTAGTAGAATTATTCAGGGAGTTTTTTTTCTATTATTATTTGGTCATGTAATCTACGATTTTCAAGAGAATAACGTGTCTTTTCCACAATTTAATTACTTTTTTAGGTTAGGAAACATTTTGACACCTTAAAAAAACTTACATATATTTCTGGTTTTTTAACTATATTGTTTAAAAATTGTATTTTTGTTTGTTTTCATTTTTTGTTTTGTTATCCCCGTATCAACAGCTAAATGTTCCAAAAAGTTTTATGATTCTATCTATGTTTGTTTGAGAGATTTACGACTTCCAATGAAAGAATGGGTATGTTTTCTATCATTTCCCATTTTTTTCGAGGTTAGGGGACCATTTGGCGCGATTCATGATATGTTATCTGTATAGACAACTCAATAAGCTATAATTTCCGAAAAAAATTATGGCTTTATCTTTAACCGTTCTGGAGATTTACGATTTTGAAACAAAAAAATCTGTTTCTGCCCACTGTGCGACGTGGCATCAGTCAACTGAGTAATGTGGGCTGCATTCGGCATTACTGAGAATGGATATAATATTATTATTAGTATTTGACATCCTTGTGAGAAAAATAAAAGTAACTAGTCGATCTCTCTGAAAATGGAGCATCAGACCAGTATTACGGTATTGCGTCATGCGAAAATAAAATTGGAAAAATTGTACATACGATTTCCTTATAAATCTTATTTTATGTGACTCCTCCATGAGGTAACGTATTAAATTGAAGTTTTTTCAACGTTCAATATTTCAAAACGGTGTTGTAAAATGATCTCAAATCTTACATGTAACTTTCTCGCATCATTACGAGCATACTGTTAAAATTTCAGGAAGATCGTACAGAAAACGCTATGTGTAATAAACTACCTTAAATTAACATCTTCTGCCTCTCTAATTAACTTCAGTATTAAAGGTTTTAATTGTCAATCATATACTTTCTTGGAAGTCTAATAATCGAATTGCAATTTTAGTATCATCGTGACCTTGTTGAGTAACGTGTCGATTCCTTTTGTTATCGTATGGATAAAATACTCGAAAACAGAAATAATTTATGCCGTCTAAAAGTAGGAGACATAGTCTTCAAAATTAAAAAATTTCTGTGAATGAGCCAGTTTCAAATTTCCAACCCTCTAACTAAAGTATGAGAGTTTTTATACTTGGAAAAGAACTCTGATTCAACAGTTCCATATATCTTGCACTGCCACAGATAAAACTAATTTTTTATGCTTTAACTAGTTTGACATTTTACTAGTGGGGAATCTTTTTTGCAGAACTACACAAAAGTTTGATCTGGTCTTAATTGGCGCTCGTACTGGCTGTTGGAGGATCTTTTGGAGTGAAGTATTAATGTATACGCTTACAGCTACTCATATTCTCACAATTTTCCACTTCAATGGCTTCACGTTTACTGTTGCAGATAACATTTCCAGATGTGTTGATACTTTTATCGTTTAATAAAATCACATTCCTTTTTGTATCTATAAAAGTAATAACAAATACTTGTAGGCATTAAAATGAATATGCTAATGTATATTTTTATATTTCATGTATACAGTGTATAAAAGGCTTGCCACTACCGGTTTTGTAAATTGAATCTCTTGTATCATCAACGTCGAGGATTAAAATTTTTTTTGTTTATTAATTTATTTTTTTTTTTATACCGGGTTACCACGACAGTCTACTTGGCCTAGTCGCGGGAGCCACCCACTCACCACCTATGTGCCTTTCCCCGGAGAAGACTCCATTATTCCAGGACGTCCACTCCTCGCCGGTTAAGCTGGCGCTCTCTACCAAAGCATCGGATCCAGGCTAATTAGCATCCCCGGAGAAGCCCCGTGTTTCAGGGGCCACTCCTCGCCGGTAAGGCCGGTGCGATCCCTGCCCGACGCCTGGCATCGGGTCCGCTAATCCCTACCTATAGCTCCAATACTGTTTCGCATTCACCCAGGCGCAAAAACCTGTGGGGCAAGGAAAAAAACCCTGGAATTACTATAAAAGAGAATTCCACGGAAAAACCTGCCCCGAAACAGCCGGGATTACATAGGAACTTTTCCCGATAAAAACAGTTTTTGAAAAAATTTGCGTTCACCGGGGATCGAACCCACGACCCCTAGAACTGCGTTGTATTAGTAACAAGCACGCATACCCCTGAGCCAACGCCGCTCCGCAAAATTTTTTTATTTGTCTCAATGAATATTGTTGGAATTTCTGTGATTTTGAACGGCGTTTATCATTTGGTGTCATTTCTAAACATGTTTTGAGAGAAGTGATTCTATACAATATTTATTCACATGATTAAAATATTAAAGCAAAAAACAAAGTAATCCATGAATTTTATACCTCGCAGAGTGCTGTATAAAGATCTGAAACCCAGCCAGAGGCATAAATTTTTTCAATCCATATTCTTCTGTTCTTCTCTTTCGTAGGAAATCTATATTTTGTAAATCTTTCTTCGATAGAGTGTGTGCAATCTTTAGCACTGCACTGACGCATTCTACGTTACTAACAATACTTATTTATTTACTATTAATTGTCATGAAACTATGTTTATATCACAGGAACAGTACTTCACGCTAAGCATTTATATATCTGGGGAGAATCACGTCAGCTGTCCCAGCGCCGCGGTAGACGGCCCGCGTGGGCGTCAAACACGACGTTTTCAACTCGTCGTTTTGGTGTCAAAACTTTGATAAAAAAATTATCTAAAAACATATTCTTACGTATTCTTTCCTCAGCTTTCCAGTGGTGGCATCAGTTTTTCGAAAATTTGCTCCCATAACCTCGAAAAATGCACTTGTTTGAAAAACACGTTTTATCTCCATGATCTTCAACTTTTGGAATTTTTTGATAGTCTAGATCAAAAGATGAGACATTTTTACGTAGATATCGACATTAAAAAAAGAGGGGTTTTTCGTTTTTATAACGTATTTAAACGACGAACGAGACGATGGGAGCCGCGGCGGCCGGGCCATGCGCGGCAGGAACGCGCCGTCTGCTACCGTCTCTCTGACTGGATGTAAACAAATACACCTAACCGTGACGGTTTGCACTTCGCAACAAGTTTCGATTGATTCATTAAATATTAGTATTTATTATTTTTATGACTTGAGGTTGTGCTATCGTAAGTCGAAGTTTTCGTAGGTTTTACTGCAAAGAAACGAAGGTTTTTTTAGTAGCAAATCTGACTACGAAGAAACTTCCTTGAGATTAAAAGACGAAATTTCCAGTGCGAAACTGATTCCAGGGACACTGAATTATCATGAGTTTATCCCCATTAAGGATAATAAATTAATGTTGAAGAAAACTTCTTTGAGTAACCAGTATGAAATTTTTCCGAAACTGAAAGAACGTAAAACAAGTGTCACTTCGATTACCATGCCTAAAAAGAAAAAGAGAACGAAGTAAAACAATATTGTTTTTATTTTTTGCTTTATTCATGTAAATATCTAATATTTAATCAATATTAATCATTATTTAATTCATTATTATAGAATTGTTGTATATATGAATAAATTTTATCAAAACATTTATTATTTATCCATTGTAAGCCTTGGTTAACTAATTGTTGTTTCCATCGCCACTACTACATTATATATTATATAGCCAAACAGACTCACCGTAGCAGACGACACACGGCGGACGCGCTGCTGCCGCGCGTGGCCCGGCCGCCGTGGCTTCCATCGTCTCGTTCGTCGTTTAAATACGTTATAAAAACGAAAAACCCCTCTTTTTTTTATTGTCGATATCTACGTAAAAATGTCTTATCTTTCGATCTAGACTATCAAAAAAATTCCAAAAGTTAAAGATCATGGAGAGAAAACGTGTTTTTCAAACAAGTGCATTTTTCGAGGTTACGAGAGCAAATTTTCGAAAAACTGATGCCATTACTGAAAAGCTGAGGAAAGAATACGTAAGAATATGTTTTTAGATAATTTTTTTATCAAAGTTTTGACACCGAAACGACGAGTTGAAAACGTCGTGTTTGACGCCTGCGCGGGCTGTCCACCGTGGCGCTGGGACAGTTGACGTGATTCTCCCCATCTCTACTTTTAACTCATATATTATATAAAAAATAAAACTAAGTCTTTCTTAGGTTAAGTGGCTGATAATATCTTACTCTCAACATTCACTTTAAATTGAATTGTTTATATAATCTGTGTACTTATTATGAGGAATAAGTATGATATGGTTCATTTAACAAAAAAATTTTTAACAAACACTTTTGAGCAAACGACTTGTGTTTCTCATTACTTAAGAACTTTAAATAATTAAATTTTTTCTTTTATTATTCTTATTAGTAAGTTTGAAAATTCAATATTTGTAGAACAAAGATTAATGTTTTATTCTTAAACTATCGCCAGGAACTCACTAAATAGAACACCGTAGTGTGTTGACATGTAATGTAAAATGTTTTTAGTAAAAAATTATACATCTAGTTCTGACACTTCTTACATCAAACATCTTCTTTTAAAAAATGTATTGGTTCGGAATCCAGACAATTTATTTGGCCAAATAATAAGCTGTAAAAATTAAAAAAAATATAATCATGCTAAAAAGAACCGTGCGTTCCTCATACAATAAAATAGTCATTGGCCATTCGGGGCCGTTAATTTGCAGTTTCTCCAGTATAATTAACGAAAAATGCTATTTTTTTAGGCTGTCATGATTCAAAGCTTACAAAAAATTTATTATTAAAAAATTTTTTCCTCTTATCTCACAACTTTATTATTAGAGCAACAAAGTCCTGGAGCTTAATCTGTACGTTATTTATCGCAACAAAAATACGAATACATATTCTACCTATTTAAAGGTCTAAAAGATTTAAGAGATTACTCTGAGGGTTATAGTGAAAAGCTGATCTTTCACTTAATAAATTCTTTCATCATTTTCTTAACGTCTAAAATTGTATTCTTAAGATGCATTCGAAGTTTCCTTTCTGATTTGACTTCTGTGACTAAGTCTTTCTTGACTGAAGTTTTCAGCAATCGTGACTGCCTGGATACCTCAGGAATTGAAGCTTTGGAGCTAGTTGTAGAGCTCTTTCCCAACGTCTCCTGGTATAACGTCAAAGACGGTGTCAGAAGCGCCTTTTTTTTTTAGACTCAGTTTTTTTGGTGATCTAAGGTAGAAAGGTTGGTTTGTGATGCTTGCCCATTGGTAACTGTCCCGTTAGCTCAAGCTCATTATTTTTTCTTCATAGCTGTTAGCTTCTCCCAGTGCAGACCTTGGAGAAAATCGGTAATTTCTGGTTAAATACTTAAAATTAAGAGGGTAATATAGGACTATATATAGTCACCGGGGTTCCCAGCCTTGCGACGAACAACTCTGCTCGTGACGTTTGCCAGTAAATAACTGACTTGTTTTAATAGTGGCTGGCTCTACATAGTCTTGAGTTGACGAATCGTCTCCAGAAAACGTAGTAAAAATGTAATAGTTGGCAAAGTAATTGAAACTTAAGTGACCCCTAAGAGAACTAATGAGATTGATGGTTAAGTAGGAAACGTAAATACTTACAATGGCCCTGAAAAGGGCCGGTGGTGAAACTATCAGCTATTTCTTATTATTATTCTTGATGATGAAGAGCCAGCTGTAGGTAGCTTGGCGCTTATCCTTTGAGTCTCTGTGAATGGAGACTGTATATAAGGGAGATATGCCGCTGACCAAAGAATATCTGGTCTTCAGGTCGTTTCCTAGATAATTAAACGTTCATCGGTAGTCAGGAAAGTGGGCCTGTAGAATACCGTTTCTGTTGGTATGCCATTGGGACGACCACTAAGGAGGTCGTTGTGGCTGTCTGCACTCTTCAGGGCTGTCTTTCTTGGCTCGTATTTAAAGTAGAAAATTCTCTGATGGTACCAGGTCAGATGGTTCAACGGCCACAAACGTTTCAAGTGCTGGAGGAGGTTGTGCTATGGCTAGAAACGTTTCCTGATATTGTACTGGAGACGTTGACGTTCAGATTGCCTGTTTTTCCGTGGCACTTGTTAATTTTTGGGATTTGGGGTAAAAACTGATTTTCTTCGCTTGCCAATGAAAGAAGAGTGTCATCGGTAGCCAGGATGCCCAGCTGCCCAACAGTCTCCTCTGTTCTTCGTGTAGTGCTGATAATCGACTGCGATGATTGTCTCTTTGATGGAGCATCTTATAACCACTCTTTACTATCTTTGGTTGTGGGTGGCTTCAATTTACCTCGACGCCACCTAGCGGATCCTACTGAACTAAAGCGCAAAGTGAGCTTTCTTTAGCAAAACTTTCAGCTTATTTATTACTATTGTTATTAACTTTCTTAAGAAAAAACTATGCGAAAACTCGGAATAATCAAGAATCAGAATGCGAAATTTCATCAAAATTGACTTTACATTCCGTTATTTTCGTAGTTCTATTATTATTTTTTACATTATATAACTGGGAGAGTTTGACGAAAATCTTTACCTAAAACTCATTGTTCATTTTTAAGCAGACGTATTTATTAAATAAGTATTGGAAAGTTACTTGAAGATGCTTAAAGTCATATTTATTTGTTTAATTATTTATTTATTAATGTATTTATTTAATAATAAACGAGCCCAAGACTCAATTGCAAAAATTACAAAAATAGTTGGTAGCTCACTAGCTGAATCCAATATCTGAGCCCAGTTCAAAATGAATAGGTGCAGTTTTGCATATGCATACATTGAAAAACATACCGTATTGTAGATATATGGCAAAAAAAGGTTATAACGCATCAAAATATAACAATATTAAATGATCAACAATAAAAAATGAAATAAGTTGTATAAAGTAATTAAAATAAATTATTGTGTACCATTAATTAATTGACGTTTGATTATTACATGTTAGAGAAATAACTAGTTATATAATACTTAAAATTGATGACAATAGTTGTATAGGATCCATATGGAAAATTATTTGATTTTATCTGAACATGATTGCTTCTCACTGGAAAGTAGTATTACAAAGATTGAAATGCGATCACCAACTTTCTATATTTCAATTTTGTAATACTTTTATTATGTCTGTGCATGCGGGAAATTTTCGTTTTTTACTTATCTTTTGTAAAATTATTTTTCTTTTATTCTACGTGTTATGTTTGGCGTTACTAACTGTCAAATTATCCATTAATTATAACACAGACACACAAAAAATAGTTTTTGTTGAGTCTAAAAGTCTAACAGACTGTGCACACTAAATGTTTTCGGGGTTGCTGAATCTGAATATAAGGCCAGAAATACCTCTACAAGTCTGAGTTCTTACATAACTTCTAAAAACATTTTTTACAAAAAAAAATTTTTTTTTTTTTAAGTCTTGCAGTCAGACCATGTATATGAAGTAGAGACCATGTACACGTTTTTGGGGTCGCTAAATTCAAATTTGAGGTTAAAAATATCCCTGCACTTCTTATTTCTGACTATATGTTAATAAAATTTTTAAAGCAATTTAAAAACTGTTTCTGTTCCATAAATCATTCTTATGTGTGTCTGCATCCAGGGCACTTCCTTGAGGTGACGGCAGGAAACGGAGTGAGTTCGTGATCTAGCAAAGTCTCTGGATATGGCTTTCATGCAATCATGGCAGGCGCACATAAGCGTTTAAGCGTTTTATGAAGACCGTGATCCGATTCCCGGCCATAGTGTGACTTTTTCGGGCAAGTACCTCTGTGTATTTTCACATGTGCTTTTTCACCACGCAATGCCCCTCGAGGAGGGTTTAGGCGACCTCCTCGCAGCACAATTGCCTAATTTCCCCCTACCCCCCTCATAGTAATGGGAGGCCTCCCATCCCCCTTCCCTTCCTTCTCCAAAGTGCTAAGTGCCTATAGTAATGCCCTTATTAAAGGAGCCGGACGTAGAGCACTATAATATAAAAAAAAAAAGCGTTTTATGATACAGAGGGTCTGATCCTCAGTATAGATGGCTAGTCAGGGTAGGAAATTAGGCCCTCAGGCGTCGTCATCAAGTGACCATCGTTCCACATTAGTTCTTAAATTGGATAATATGAAATTCGAAGTTACATGAAACATACCTCAAGATTCGACATCACATGATAGTCATGCGAATTATGACAGTTTTTGCCATATTTTTTCCAAGTATACAGTTAAGTTGTTGCAACAACGGATAAACGATGATTTTTGCAAGTTGTGTGAAGAAATTCTAATGTTGAAGATCAATTAACAAATAAGTGGAATTTCACATGTAATTTTTAACGCATACAAAAAGATATCATACCAGCGAAAGACGACGAAGAATGAATACATTAAATTTTCTACTCCAACGATTTGAAAAGTTCCATTTCAATCATTTAGTTCAAATTTTGCTTATTCTACTTACTTAACTCCGAATCTAGTTAGTAACTCTATTTATAACTTTTCCATGCCAGTCATTTGCTCTAGTCATGCAATTTCCATTAGTCATGTGCTCTACTAATACTATTGAAAGTCTTCTTTGTAATTCTAGTCCGTCACTGCTATTTCAAGTCACTTACTATCCACCGAGAACAGCATGTAAAGCGATTTTTTCTGAAGTGAACCCCGTTAAACTTAATTTTTTATTGTAAACAGCTTTTAAATAAAAGGTGATTAAAACTACGTTTCAAACTGCCTCTAAATGAAGTTAGAACCTATGGCGTGCCTGCGTTGCCACATTTTCATTGAGCTCAGTCGGCAAGTAGTGAGAACTGTTTACAGGGGTATATCAATGCGCCTGCAAGAGCGTCTGCCGACTGCTGGTAATTTTAAGGTTATAATACTTGCTTATACATCAAGCGAAGACTAGCACAAAATATGTATGTACGCTATTGCTGTACGTAACCATGATTTCCACCGTAAAAAAACAAAATACTACATTCCATTACAAGAGGCTGGTGTGTATTTGCTCATCGTTCAAAGTAATTATAACCAATGAATGAATAATATTCGTACTGTTACCTATGTGTTACATCTCTAAAAAGTATAATTGAAAGGGTGACTTGTAACGTTGCATTTTCAGCCCCGAATCGACGTTTTCACGTCCATGCGAAACCGTCCCGATACAACGCACTAAAACACCTCCGATCCCATACGACACCTAAAACGACTAAACTCTGCGACCCAATACTCTCTCGAAAGTTTTGGCTTGGCTTAGCTCTGCTCTCCCGATTTAGACTTCTTACCTAGAGGAGGCCTTGCCGTGGACTGTCCGTCGGGAGGCGGACAGTTTCCGAGGGAAATTATCAGAAGAAATATTTCACACTCGTACAAATAAACACAGTAACACGAATTTCTCCTTTAGACTACTCTTTATTTCATTTACATGAGATGAACACTTCCAAAGAATTGACGCTACCTCCCGCGCTAACTCGGAATTCGCAGTACACACACACACACACTGCTGCTCTCATACCCTGCATTCGAACACCTACCTTACCCTATACGCTCACGCACACACCCAAGGTTTCCGCACCTGGAACTCCACATTTTTGGAGTCCAAAGGAAAACCAGTGCCGAAGCGACGATCATCCGGCTCGCCCCCGAGAACTCCCGATCGTACCGTAGCACCTGTACCCGTGAGTCTCCCCGGTGGTATCCCGGCGTCGAGAGCACCCTATACTTGTCTTCCTGCGCCCTGTAGCCGGACAGGCGGCCGCACGCTGGCTGCCAAGGCTCAGGTGACGCTTCGAAAGTAACGCACACGAACTTCGTCCTCTCGCAACGGACCGTCGGCCCCTCGCTGACGGCCGTTACTCGGACACCACTTTACGAATCCCGCTTCACACACCCCCACGATTGGCCCCTAACGTCGAAGGCCACTCTCGACTGGCTCGGGTCCCACGGGGTGCCCACAGGCGTGGCGATCAGGCACGTCGGGCTCCCATCTTGGAACCGGCGTCGTCACCTTGGACGGTTCGGATCACTGGTCTTATTCCTTGTCTCTCTCTCTCTCCCTCTCTCTAACCCACTCGTATTCACTCTCCATTATCCGCACATCATCCCTTCATACTTTCCAGTCCCTCTTTCCCGACCTGAACGTCTTCCTCTCGAACAACTTATTTTCGCTCTCTCACTCTTTTAGCAATTTCAACCCCTCGTTTACACTTCTTACTCTTCTCCACAACCCCAGTGAAATCTCCAGTACCTTTAACCACACACATTCATCCACACGCCCGCTTTTTACCCTTGTCCTCGAAAAATCCTACACTCACACAACCTCACCCCGGCGCCACATACTATGTCCCTTTCTCTCACTTTCCTACTAGTCACTAACCTTATCACTCACTATGCGAAATACCTCCAGGCCGCCATCTCCAGGAAGTTGTCGGCGTCGTGTCCTCTTGAAGTCGCCCACTGCCATCCTGCTCCTCGTGATTGCATAGTCTTTAGCCAGGCTGCAGATGATGCCTCCCGTAGATCGCCAAGAGCTGGTGACAGACGTAGGTTGGACGACGTCTCGATGGCGCACACGCTCTACATCCTTCCCTCTTGAAGTCCTCTCAGTCTCGTTGCTCGCGTCCTACTGCATCGAAATCTCTTCTATCTCTTTCTTTCCCCTACTTCTCTCATAAAACCTAGCTTGCACACGTCTCGTTTTCCTCTTAGCTACTCGGATATGCACACACTCTCTATATTCCCGGCGCATTACAATTTTACAAAAGACACATAAAAAATACAATCAATAATTACAATAATCGCTGCAAATCGACAACTCATCTATTTTTCCACCAACTTACCGATGCATACTAAAATTTACACGTATAGATATATGTGCGCACACCGTATTAACGTTAACATGACTTATAGTCCTTTAATCACACATTTCTTCTAATTATTCTCGCTTTTTCCGCTCGTGCTTCTCTTTGCTCGTCTCACTGGCTATATGTCTCTGTCGTCCTCTCCTCTTTCTTTGTATCAAACATAATGAAACTCAAACACACGTACTCAGGGCATTAAAACAAGCATAAAACATCACATTTTACATAGAGTCGAGTTTTGGTGTTTTTTGGCTCAAAATGAAAAATGACCCCGTCATAGACTCGTGAGTAGACAATGAAAGAGGAGTAAGCTGATTATACACTTGGATTAGCAAACTAAAAGGAAAGCAACGGGCATGCCTCTTCTGCAGTTTGTAAATCTTATTTGTCACAGATTGTTTGAGGACGTAGTAAGAAGTTTATGGTGATTTCCCTGCAGAGTCTGCTCTTGCCAATAAAATTGTGAGAAAAATAAATTGAATATTGGAAATGACAAGCAGTGCAACAATAAAGAAGTATCGAAACCATAAAGACAACAAAGCTCGAAGAAAAATAATCGCTCATAAATTACTATTCTACCATATTTCAAGGTTTGTAATTGTTGATTTAAAAAAAAGTGAATTCTTGGAAACTAATTGCAAATATAAATTGCAATAATCAAAGTATATTACAGTTGACATTGCTTATATCACATACAATCATTAATTTATCATACAAACTTGAATGCTTTAAATAATACGTGTAAAACTACTTTAAATACCATCTAATTATTTCATCAAGAATTATAGAACATCCATTCAAAATATTCGCATACTTATAGTGTGTTGTAAAATAACGTGAAAATGTAACGGTAATAAAATGTATGGCTAATGTACTTCTTCATATAGTTCATAACCTTCAATAGAAATTAACGCATAAAGAATAAAAAAATTATTAAATCACATTAAGTGAGCAATAACAAAATAATTCCAGCATAAAAATAAACCATCCATATTCAAGAAATCATGCAAGGTAAAATTTAAGGATTATGTTTTAGTTAGTGTATTGGGAGACACGAAAAAAATCAGGAAAGCAAGCACTTTCTGGTCACTTCCCAGATACTGGGCGAGAATATAGTAGAAACTTGAGTCATATTTCCTAATTACGTTGCGTGAACTTCTCCAGATTTTGGTGGACACTAGGCAGATACTTCCTAGGAACTCAATAGGTACTTGGTAAACATTTGGTGACGGGCTTTTAGCTGGCACTTGAGAAGTAGTTCATGGGCGCTTCCTTGTAACTTGGTGGAAATTTTAGAAATTTAGTGGAAACCTTACAAGCTTTTTCTAGGATATTAGAGAGTAGTTAACAGGTATTTTTCGTTAACTTGAAGAATTCGTAGTAAACGTTTGGTGCCGAGTTTCTCGACGTAGCTGGTTAATAAGCAGAGACTTATCAGGACTATGTTGTATAATTTACAGAATGTAGACAGGTACTAAGTGGGTACTTTCCGGGCATATCACGTGTGATTAGGAATGCTTCCCAGGTACTTGGCGAGCACTTTCTGGTTACATGGCAGGTACTTTATGGGCACTTCCTAGGTACTTCTAGGGCACTTGCTAGGTACTTGGTTAGTACTTTACGGACACTTGCCGCAAGTGCCATGAAAGTGCCCGCAAAGTGCCCGGGAAATTATCAATGTACCTATAAAGCACTTCCCAAGCCAAGTACCCCAGAAGTACACTTCAAGTACCCGGAAAGTGTCTGCCAAGTATTCGCCAAGTGCCCTGGAAGTACCCGTCACGTGCCCGGAAAGTACCCGCCAAGTGCCCCAAAAGTACACTCTAAGTGCCTGCCAACTATCTGGGAAGTACCCGCCAAGTGCCCCGAAAGTACCCGTTAAGTGCCTGTGGCTCCGTAGTCCTTGGTGAAAAGTGTGCTAATCCTTGTTTATTATTTGTCATTTACATGCGTCTTGAAGTGATATAAAATATATTTACATAGAAAATGTGTTTGTGCAGTATGAGACAGTTTTTGATCGAAATAGAGCAGATGCTCTGTAATCAAACTTATCCAAATTATCGGGGGCTGAGCTATAATAACAGAAATTATAATAAAAGGTCATTTCCGCGTCCTATCTCAGTTCAAAAACATGTCGTACCACTCTATTACAGATTCGATATAGTTTAGTCTCTAAATATCGCGAAAGGTCTAGATAAACCAGACATGCGTAGTCCAGATGCAGAAGCAACAAAGTCGAGGCCAGCATACATTAGAGCCCAACCGAAAGAGCACCGCCCTTAAAGCGCAGTCTATGAAACACCCCATGAAGAATGAAGACCGCGAGAACTGATCTGAGACACTTGGCCATTCCACGATAGGTCCTCCGACAACACAACGCCCAAACTCTTCACCGAGATTACAAAACGGTTAGGCTCACCCTCAACTGTAATCTGGGGTAAGGCTAACTTATCAAAGCGCATGTAGCGCTGGGTTAAAGCAAAAATGATCGACTTTGTCTTACTACGCTTCAGTCGCAACCCGCTTTCACGCGCCCACTCCTCAACAGCAACCACATCCCGATTCATGAGGCCAATCGTCGCTGGGAGATCACATGGGGCACATGACATGCTTATTTGTAGGTCGTCAGCAAATAACAAGGCACGACTGTACTGTAGACATGCGGTTACAGAGTCTATGAATGCCAAAAAAAGCACGGGGCCAGGTGACGAACCTTGAGGGACACCCGACGTAAGAAGCGCAGCCTCCGTGAGACTCCCGTCCAATGTCAACACCGCCTGCGATCTGCCAGACAAATAAGAGTGCAGCTATCTCAGAGCGATGTCGAAAAACTAGTAACGAGTATGCAGGTGCTTCAGCAACACGCAATGGTCTATTGTATCAAACGCACGCCTCAAATAAAAAAAAACAGTGATTACAACGTTCCCTTTTTCAATTGAGTCTCTGACATCATCCGTCAACTTGAGAAGAGCTGTTTGTGTGCTGAAATCACAGCGAAAACCTGACTGAGATGGTGACAGCAAATTATTCTCTTCAAAAAAGTCATATATATGTCTAATGATCAATCTAGCTACAGGGGCACGGTAGGCGTGACGAATTCGTAATTCGTCCACCCACAAAAGGGACCACCGACTGCCCGGAAAAAAAAAACTTAGTCTCTGGAATCAACTAAAAGGACATCGGTGATACGTAGGGCCAAAGGGCATCAAGAAACATGAAGATTCATATATGAGCCGGCGAAAGTGCTCCGCGTGATGGTCCGTATTATCAGCTGAAAGATTAGAATTAAAATCTCCTGTGACAATGAAGCCCGAATAAAGACGGACGTAGTTACCAAGAGATTCAAAATAACGAGTTAGCAATTCACCCTTTGGGTGACGATAAACAGGAGCAAAAAGCAACTTCCTACTAGAGCCTGAGATCACCTCTAAAAATATCATCTCCGTTTCCCCAAGCTCCACTATCCGGGGTCATTTTATCATCACGTGCCCAAAAATGCTTATAAGCACACTCACGGCCACAGTCCTTGGCTACTAAAAGTAGATTATGTGTAATCTGCGGGAGACAATCGTACGTACGAACCTGAGTGTCACTACCACTATTTTCAAACAAAGTGGTAAATTTTATCTCTCCGAAAGTACGTTTTGTCTTAAGAATATGATCACGAACTGCTACCAACTTGAATCTAACTGAAAACGATCGATGGAAGGAAGTACGTCCGGCTTCGGCCCCCCTATCCACATCAACTCGGTCACCTGCTCTGGCACGATTTGTTTTCGACTGGAAATCACGGACCTCAACTACGTCGTCATTAAATTTCAGGAGACCCATAACAGTTAATATTTTTACAAAAACATCCGAGAAAGATTGATCAACAGAAGATGAAATACCAGTCACCCTTAGCTAAGTGGTAGGTATGGGGAGGTGGAGGGAACCACGGTCTCTAAGCTCGTCAAACTCTTCCTTCAGAGCTAAAGTCTCCGCCGCCACCTCCTCAATACGGTCCTCAACAGCATCCAGGCGTGCACCCAGATATGTCACCTGATTCGATACACTGTACACTAAGCGATTAAGCGACTCATAGCGCTGGTCTTCCGAAAATGATCGCCATCCGTCCAGCATGACCGAAGACCCTTCACCATCGCCCCCTGCAACAGCCCCCCCAGACGTTGATGAATCCATAACAGAACTCGTATTTGGAGCATGCCTAACAGGGGTCATGCCGCACAAAGTATCAACAAAAGACGCCTGCGTCAAGAGACGCTCGGAGGGTCCTGTTTGGGCCGAGGTCGGCCTTACAAATCTACGACGAAAAATACGCCCGCAGAATGAATCCGTATCAGCCCGCGTGGAAGCATACCTCGTGATACAGCTCTTATGAAAAGTATTATTGCATACTGAGCACATCCATTTTAAATTCGCAATCGCGCTTGAACATCTAGTGCATTCACTTGACATATAAAATTTCATACATAAATACTATGATACTTAGGAATAAAGAATAACAGACGAGACGGCGACACGATGGGTATCGTACGTTATGAAATCCCAGTGCAAAATATAACATGCATTTATAAATATAACAACATACAACATACAGACTAAATTAAGTTATCAGTTCAATTACTACATGAAAATACATGATACGCACAGTAATATAAAATATAAGATATTGATGAGCGAACAGTCGATTCGATATCTTAGAAGTATACAAACAATAAAAATATCTAATCTGTCAACAAAACATGAACAGCGGTAATACTAAGCCATATAATTACACGTACACACAAATAACACTTACACTGACACAGACAAAACAAGCTGTTTACTTTCTCCGCTCGTAAGGCCGGGCATTGCCGGCGAAAATATAAAATACCTAAGTAGGCTCATACCGTCATCAATTATTTCGCAGGCGTTGCTATCCGGTGAGTAGTTGTCTCTATATAACATTAGAGATATTAGGTAAACAAGGCCAGTAGATAGAGACCAGGTAGGACAGGACCAGCAACCTCAGAATAAGAAAATCACTATGGAGTCGACCCGTTGACAGAGAATTGCGCCAAAATTGTAAAACTCCATACATCTGCAGTACGAGGAAATATTTCCTGCGCATACGTACTGTCAACCAACCTAATCGACTATAGTATGGAGGCATTTCCGCATCCTGTCTCAGCCTGAAAACATGTCGCACCACTCTATTACAAAGGCGACGGAGTTCAGTCTCTAAATATTTCGAGAGATCCAAATAAACTAGACACGCATAATCCAGATGCGGAAGCAGCAAGACTAAGGCTAGCATACGTTGGAGTCCAACCAAAAGAGCACCGCCCCTAAAGCGCAGCCTATGAAGCACCCCATAGATGCGGGAACTGATCTGAGATACCTGACCGTTCCACATTAGGTCCTGCGACAATACAACGCCCAGGTTCCTCACTGATGACACAAAGAGAGAGAGAGAGAGAGAGAGAGAGAGAGAGAGAGAGAGAGAATGAGAGAGAGAGAGAGAGAGAGAGAAAGAAAGACAGACTGAGAATCCAAGGACCACCAGGCAGCCTCAATACCTGCAGGACGGCCAGCATGCCACCAATTCGAGCTGTTAAGAAGTCGAAAAGTAGCCTGTTTTCTTTTTCTTTGAATTGTTCGTGGCCTTGCAAGTGATGGTTGGATTGTCAAGACTTGAGATAGACAGAAGAACTAGGGATAGTATGTGTGTACGTGTGTGCAGAGAAAGAACCAAAGGTATAAGAGAGATCTTGGATGCATGATCGAGAGTGCCGATGACCTAATGTTCGTGCATTTGTTGGGAGTATGTAGGTAGGTGGCGTCAGAGGAACAAGGAGAGAAAGAGAGGGGAAGAACTGTGTGTAGAATTAGAATGTAGGCCGGAGAAAAGAGTAAAAAGAGGATGAGGCAGAATCGAATTGAATTGAAATGTGGTTTAAAATGTATAATGGTAGTGGTCATCGCTTGATGAAGATAATATTAGCAACACGTCTTCAAAAAAAGCCGTTACAAGTGCAGTAAGAAGATGGTTAGTAGAAGACATAAGAAAAATGTACAGCAAAAGAGACGTCATATGTATTTATTTAAAAGTTGTCCATACTGAACTAATGTCTCGACTTTACAACAACGAATTCGCAGTTTTAGAAACTAACGTAAGAATTAAAGTGAATTGTATAATTCGAAAAAATAAAATAAAACAATAGAACAAATTGTATAATTTATAATTAACAAATTATTTAAAACATAAGAAGAATCAACTGTTAGGAACCACAAATATTAATACTCGTGATACAAACATAGTTTTAGATCATAAACTTTACAGTAGATTTATTAATTTGTCAGAAATAACATTCTCAAATAAAGAAATAAATTTACTAGAAAGAAGTTTTAATTTTAATATTAATATTGAAAATACTACAAAAATTAAAAAATTACAATCAGTCGAGTGCGAAACTATACTTTCGAACACCAAACTCTTACCTGACAATCTAATTAAAAACGTACAAAAAGAAAAACATCTGTTATCAATTATTATAAAAGAATATTCAATTACAACCGAAAATAACTATAAACATATAGCACGTCGTATTAAAAGTCAAGTAAAATCAAACGATAATAATGCTGTTGTTCTTTATTTCGCCCTCTGTAGTTTTAATTTTGGATAGTTTTGATCTTTTGGTGCAACAATTAAAAAACACAATAATGTTGAACGACGTCTCGGCAGCTAATGCACTGCTCTTATCAGGCTATGTACCTAAAATTTCAAACGTTGGAATCCAACGAAAATCCAAAGTTATTTTATTTGGTTATAGAAATACATTGTCCAAACATATAATATAGTAATTAAGAATAAAAACTGCCAAAAGAAGTTTTAAAGTACAAAAAACAATGTATATATCTAACATATAACACGTATACATGAGGTGAAAGCGGAGACAGTCAAATACATCAACCTATCAGCTTATAATATCAGGATGATATTTTAATTGTTAGCAATGTACTCCATAACTATACTTGAGTTAAACGCAACAACAAACATATCCTCAATCATTTGCACACGGTACTTGACATATGCAATATATTTTAAGTAGCACTTTTTCGGCAATAGTTTACGAATCGCCAGTGCTAACGTTACAAAAAAAATTTTATTATACTCTCTATACACTAATACAACTAGACTGTAAGTAACAGAGCTCGCAATTGTAACCTAAAACAGTTACAGGCCTTAAATTACCGAATAATTTAAGAAAATAGGACCTTTGCTGCAATATTTTTCTATTTGTTTGTACTAAGATCACAAAAAAATTTTTTTCCTACTCTGTATTTACTGATACAATTTACCTGCAAGTTTTTATGCCTGCGAAAAACAGTCTGCCGCGTCTACATGGTGTTATCACCAATTATCTCAGTTCTGGATGATTAAAATTAAAAAAAAATTTAGACACACTCGCCAAAATTAATTTTATAATATACTAAAACTGTAGCCGGGTTTATTTTGATTCGTTTGAATGACAGTCGAACAACAGTTTTCTGCGCACTTGCACCTACATAGTGTTATCACCATTTACCTCGGTTCCGGATGATTTAAAAATAAAAAAATTTTGGCACACTTGCTAAAATTAACTTAATAACATAGTAAATTTATAGCTGGGTATATTTTGATTCGTTTAATTGGCTGTCGAAAAACTCTTTGCTGCGCACTTGCACCTACATAGTGTAATCACCATTTACCTCAATGCTGGATGATTAAAAAATTTAAAAAAAATTTAAACATACTTACTAAGATTATTTTGATAACAAACTTAAACTATAACTGGGTTGATTTTGATTTGTTTAAATGGCAATTAAAAAACAGTTTGCCGCGCACTTGCACCTACGTAGTGTTATCACCGTTTACCTCGGTTCCAAATGATTCAAAATTTGAAAAAAATTTAGACACACCCACTAAAATTAACTTTATAACATACTAAAATTACAGCCGGGTTTATTTTGATTCGTTTAAATGGCAGTCATAAAACTCTTTGCTGTGCACCTGCACCTACATAGTGTTATTACCATTTACCTCGGTTTCGGATGATCAAAAATTTTGAAAAAATTTAGACGTAATTGCTAAGATTATTTTCATAACAAACTTAAACTATAACTAGGTTTATTTTGATTTGTTTAAATGGCAATTAAAAAACAGTTTGCCGTGCACTTGCACCTACATAGTGTTATCACCATTTGCCCCGGTTCCGGATGATTGAAAATTTGAAAAAAATCTAGACACACTCACTAAAATTAACTTTATAATATACTAAAATTACAGCTGGGTTTACTTTAAATTTGTTTAAATGGCAGTCAAAAAACAGTCCGTCGCGAACTTTTACCTACATAGCATTATCACCATTTACCTCGGTTTCGGATGATTGAAAATTTAAAAAAAAATTAGGCACAATCGACAAAATAAATTTTATAATGTACTAAAAGTATAGCCAGGTTTATTTTGATTCGCTTAAATGGCAGTCAAAAAAACAGTTTGCCGCGCACTTGCACCTATCGCTAAAAAAATGCTATTTTTTTTAACTATTTGGGAATCTAAGTGTTAATAACTAGTAGAGGTTATGATGCCGGGCTCTCATACTTACGCCTAGTTGTATTAGTGTATAGAGAGTATAATGAAGTTTTTTTTTGTAATTTTAACACTGGCGATTCAAAACATGTCGCTGAAAATGTGCTATTTTTTCAATGTATTAAGTATTCAAGAGCGTATAACTAATAAAGGTTAAAACTGCGGGCTCTTGTACTTTTAGTCTAGTTGTATTATTGTATAAAGAGGATTATGAAATTTTTTTGTAATTTTCACACTGGTGAATCGAAAAATATCGCTAAAAAAGTCCTTTTTTCCAAGTATCTGGGAATCTAAGTGTTAATAACTAATATAGGTTATGTTGCCGGGATCTCATACTTACAGTCTAGTTGTATTAGTGTATAGAAAGTATAAAGAAGTTTTTTTTGTAATTTCAACACAGAAGAATCAAAAGATGTCGCTGAAAAAGTGCTTTTTTCTAAATATGTTGGAATCTGAGTGCTTATAACTAATAGAGGTTATGATTGCGGGCTTTCATACTTACAGTCCAGTTGAGTTAGTGTATAGAGAGTATATCAAAATTTTTTTTGTAATTTTAACACTAGCAAATGGAAAGATATCGCTGAAAAAGTGCTATTTTTTCAAAATATTGAGTATTTAAGATCTTATAACTAATAGAGATTACGATTGCGGGCTTTTATACTTACAGTTTTGTTGTATTAGTGTGTAGAGAGAATAATCAAATTGTTTTTGTAATTTTAGCACTGGCAAATCGAAAACTATAGGCGAAAAAGTGCTATTTAAAATATATTGCAAATGTCAAGTACCGTGTACAAATGATTGAGGATTTGTTTGTTGTTGCTTTTAACTTAAGTATAGTTGTTCTGGAATACATTCCTAATAAATAAAATATCATCCTCATATTACAAGCCGATAGGTAGCTGTATTAGACTGTCTCTGCTTGCACCTCATGTATACGTGTTAAATGTTAGATCTATACATCATTTTTGTACCTTAAAACTTTTTTTTGGTAGTTTTTATTATGAATTACTGTATTACTTATTTGTATAATGTATTTCTGCTAGTCACTTAGTTGTTAAACCAAGTACAATAACTGTGGATTTTCGTTGGATTCCAACGTTTGAAATTTCAGACACATATCAGACTTTATTAAAAAAAATCAAAACACAATCGATATTAAAATTAGAGAGACGAAAAGACAGTTGAAAATTCGTATCAGTGAACATAAAGAAACCGAAAATCAAGATTCTGTTGTATTCACAGATGCGACTAACTCAGAACATAGCTTTAATTTCAATGATGTTGAGATTCTAGATGTAGAAAATAATAGAAAAAAGCCCCTATTTTTAGAAATGTTCTTTATTTGAAATACCAGGAATACACTGAATCAAAAAGAAGACACAGAGGTCCTCAGCTATATTTATAAACTAGCGTTCAAACGAAAATTGACCGATTGATAACGAAGTTACACACCGATGTACACGTTGTCATATACACCTACTGTTGTCTCAGTTTAAATTTGACTAGTGATGAAGCATGTTACACTTCTCACTTATTACTAGTATATAAGTTTCGCTCATCGTAGGTAATTTTTATTTGAACTTTGTATTATTTGTTTAACATTTTTTGTTGATCGTATGTATACAATATTACCGTACTATGAAAATGAATTTGTGTTTTTCAAGTATATGTGTTGATAGGGAAACCTTGTAATTTTTGTATCGATTGTGTTTTGATTTTTTTCAATAAATCCTGATGAGGGCTGCACACCAGCTGCCGAAACGTTGCACAACATTATTGTGTGTTTTTCAATTGTTGCCCTAAAAAATCAAAATTATCCAAAAATAAAATCAAACGATGTTATTGTGACTCGAGCAAACAAGAGAAAATCGTTATAGCAATAGATAAACATAAATGTATTTCTAAAACTTCTGATTTTATATCTTCTGGCAATTTTATTAAATTGAAAAAAGTTTCTACTATAAAATTCCAACAATAAATAATAGCTTTACAATAAAATTTCTGTATCCTCTTTAGCTTTCCATACTACTCAATCATCCAAATGAATTCACTAGCACTAAAATTATATTCCTTAATTAAGCTACATAAAAACAATTTATCTATAAGCCCTGCGGTCTCATTTAATAGTTCACCTTCTGAAAAGAAGTGTAGTATATCGTTTAGTCTTATTATACATACGTCTAAAAAAAGTACTGAAACGGCCGTAACGTTTCTTATAAACGAATAAAGTGAAGATAGACTTATTTATTAGTAGTCCTTTTTATGTAATCAACGAAAAATGGTTTATTAATGCCAAGGATAAAATATGCAAATGTCAAAAGCACATGCAATTCATATCAGAAGAGTGATTTTATTCTTTAAGTGGATGTGGGCTGGAATGGTGTCCAAAAACTTTATTGCCAATTGAGAAAAAGATGAGACATAGGACGAAAGGGTAGCAAGAAGAAAAGAGAGAGAGAGACAGAGAGGAAAGCTGAGAGTAGGATAGCGATGACATAGTGTACAGGAATAAAGCGTAGTAGAGGGACAGTGAGAGCATGTAGACTAAAGAAGGGTACAGAGAGGTAGCTAAAGGCCAGACGTGATGAGGTAGCAAGGCAGAGAAACGTGTTAAGACGATGATCACATCATAAAGAGTTGTATCAGGAAGGGATAAAAAAGCTACGGGATTGAGGCCAAGCGTGAGACCAGATATAGGGCGAGAGTTAGAGAAAGAAAGAAAGACTGAGTGAAAAGCAGTGTAAGACAAGTTAGACGAGGAATTTGCGTGTGGGTATAAGAGTGTGTGTGTATGTTACCAAAGCAGGCAAGACGGTAGAGGCCCTTCCTGCCCAGAAGTACCAATAGTTGGTGACTGGGGCATACACACTACTTCTTATTTGTCCAGGAGACGTTTCGTTATTATCAGCATATGACGCTATCTTGCATCTCTCATCGTTGTTCGTAGTTAACGATACATTATTTTTTTACACAAACAAATAGAAGGCTGTTTCTCTTCTTATAGTTGGGATAAGAAATGTGGGAGTAACGAAAAGATAAAGGTCTTAAGCAGAACATCTTACGTTTGGGTTAATGCTTGTATACTATACTTTTTTTAATATGGACAAACTAAAGCATATTTGTCTTTTTAAACTTCAAATGTATTTGGCATTTTTTAACTTTAGGGATACTTCAAAGGTCGTTAATTGCTTTTCTTAAAGCTGAGATAAAAGATGTCATGAAAATATAATGGTCTTTAGAGTAACAACTTAATTTTAGTTCGGTGTGGGAATATTCCGAGGAACGGAAGAAAATGCATGAAGGTATTAGATTGAATCTCCGATATGACAAAGAAAAGTTAATAATATTTGTATGAAAATTTATGAAGATCAAGATAGAGTAAATAATTATCATAGCATACTAATTGTAACAAATCAGGATAAATTAGTTAACACCTTAAAGAACAAAATTATAAGATTAATCAAACTCAAACACTTCACTAGACAATATAAGCTGTTCTATTTATTTGCGTGTATTTGTATGCAAATATATTTCACCTACATAAATATGCCCACTACCTACATGCTGAGAAAATTCAACCTTTTATTAAAATTAATAGTTAGTGCTTTAATTCAAAGCGTAGACCGTCAGCAAGTAAAGGGGCAGGGAAAAGGGGAGTGGTGGAAAGTGGTTGATAACTGAATTTTTTCTTACAATTATATTATATAATATCACACATAATACAGTTAATAATTTTTTTTTTTTTCTATACGGGTTACCGTAACAGCCGATTGGCCTAGTCACTGGGTCCACCCACTTACGACCTGTGTGTGGGGGTGTATTGCCGCACCCATTTACCAGTCCTCTAACTAATACCATACCTATCCTACCGTGTGCCTAGTGGAAGTATCTCCAGTGAATCACCTTGCCAGTTAAGCTGACACTCACTGCACTAATAGTGCATCGGATCCACTCGCGCTGTGTAGTCTTTCCCCGAAGAAGACTCCGTTTTTCAGTATTTCAGGACATTCACTCCTCGCCAATAAGTCCGACGATCTTTTCCTGGAACATCGGATCCGCTAATCCCTACCTACAGTTCTAACACTGTTTTGTATTCACCGAGGCCTGGAGACCTGTGGGGCAAGAAAAAAACCCTGGACTTACTCTAAAGGAAAATTCCATGGAAAAACTCGTCCCGAGCCCGTCGGGGTTGCAAAGAAGCTTTTTCCGGTGAAAACAGTTTTTGAAAAATCTAAACTCACGGAGAATCGAACCCACGATCCGTAGAACTAAATTGTATCGGTACAAACAAGCTAACGCTGCTCCCTTAATATAATTAATAATGAAATTTTACCTAATATCATGAATAGTAGTGGAGTGAGGACTACTTGAAATGTGATGGGGGCCTGAGAGAGGGTATGTGGTGGCTTTGTTTTTGTAAGATATTTTGTATGGGGTAATTTAATAAAGAAATATTAAGATTGTTTCTTTGTTTAAGGAGAGATGGACTAAACGAATAACTTAAAATTTTGAGGGGGCGAGGGAAGTTTAGTGACGTAATTTGTTCTTAGAACTATATATTACAGGATATATTATCATCATGTACTCATGCAGATATTACGTGCTCTAAGATTATGTGTTAGTAATACAAAAAATTATGTCGAGTGTAAAAACAATCCTGAAATTTCTGACAATGATATATATATATATATATATTGATTTCTATATATATATATATATATATATAGACATAAAAAGCATATATAAATACATATATGATTACAATGTCGTGCAAGGGATATTGATCTGTAAACTTAGTAAACTTAATATGATAAAATAAAATTTACTTAGTTTTAGATGCAAAAAAAAAAAAAATAATCGTTACGGGCTCGTGTCTCGTTCGAAAATTTGTATTTAGGTTGAGGGACGGAAATTTAAAAAATTAAAAGTTCCTACTGGAAATAATCTCGCAAATGCACGCAATCAACTATTAGTATGATGATCTAGACGTATTGCATCCGGGGAAAGTCCAGGATCTTGCAGGAATTTTTCTGATTTTTTGATCTCAATAAACTCGATTATCCCAAAATACAAACTAAGAGCCCGTAATGCTAAAAAATGTAATGTATGTTTTTAAAGCGTTCAGTTATGAATTCGATAGGTAAAAGGTTAAAATATAGCTATTTCGCGTATGTTATGTGTACAAAGATGTAGTTTAATTTAAGTTGTCTCAATAAGTTTTATAAAGATTCCAATAGCTCCTTTGATGAAAAACCATAATGCTGAGAATGTTGTGTATCTATTCAAAGTGTTAAGCTATCGAATAAGAAGGCAATGCATTGAAATAAATCTGTTTGGTACGTAAAATGAGTGCAAGGACAAAGATTAATTTTGATTTGGTTCATCACAATATGAATTTTCGGCAAACTTATAAGATCTCGTAACGCTCTTTTTTTTGCTAAATGTTTGTAAAACTATTTTGTAACGACTCAAAACTGACTAAATCTTTATTAACTATTATATAATCAACTCAGATAGTCACTTGCATGAGTGTTGACAGTGAGTACATAATATAAATAAGATAATAAACTTATATCATGATTGGCAGCAATCTTACATTCATTTTAATAAAATTTTAAAATAGCCCTGAACGCTTCAGTGGAGCCTAAAAACTGAGGCTTTGGTCATGGACAAAACGAAAAAAATATTTCAGCAGTTGACAACCAACTTTAAGAGCTTGTCTATTCCATCTCTTAAAACTTTCATTTTTTTTTTGTAAAATACACACATACAAACACTCATACGTGCACAAATACTAAATAAAACTTTCGCAGGGAGCAATGTGGGGATTGTAGGCGATTACTGGGGAGTGGTGGGAAACGTGAAGGGTTTGGACAAAAACTAAGCTAAGCCGAAATAAGAGAGAAAATGTCGGAATTTCACCTCATTTTTTGGAGACTATAGGATTGGTAGGGAGTTAACAAAAGGCTGTAGGTATTGTGGGAACTTCAAGGAAAATACCCCACGCCAATGACTATATAAGTGTATATATATATATGTCTTCCTATATTATATAGTTACTTCGGCAGGACATTTATCACAACCTCACACAAACCTCCATTCACCCCCCCCCCCACTGCCCCCTACAAAATGAGGTAGAAACCCGTCACTTTCTCACTTATTTTAATACATCGCAGTTTGTTACACTGTTTCTTCTCCTCAAAGCAAAACGGGGTGCCGACACAGCGCTGCCAAATCTTAATCACGTTCATCACTTTTGTCCCTCTTACCTCTTGAGTTTGTTCTCCTGAAAAAGAGGAATTGGTGCGGGAGTTCCCCCATTCTACGGGAAGAACTATTAAATAGTTGAACAAAGAAATACCTTCAACTATTTCTTTATTCAATCACTTACACTAATACACAGTACCTCTGTACATAATACACTAAACAACAACGCTTCACCTCGTCCCCTAGACTGTGCTGCAGCGACTCCGCCTCACACCACGCGAGCCGCGAGCGCACGTCCATCACGTCCTGCTCATCCTGGACTAGGAGGAGATTTTGCTCGTCCTAAACCCAAGCTAACATACACACACTTAAACTCCGTCCACAACCCTAGACACTACTATATTCTCTCTCTCTCTCTCTCTCTCTCTCTCTCTCTCTCTGCCCAGCTCGCTATGGCTCTTTACACTCACAAACACAAACTCTCTCTCTCTCTCAACACTGCTCTTTACCTTCACACACGACAAAATACGTGAACAATGGTGCCACTCCCAAGATGCACCTCGCGTTTTCTCGTTCACCTTGTCTTGTCAGCCCACACACTACTTCTCTCTCTCTCTCTCTCTCTCTCTCTCTCTCTCTCTCTTTTACACTGTCTACGCTACACTCTCTTTCTCTCTCTAGCCTCACTTCCTAGTCAAACGTCTGCGAGTCCAACCCGTTGCGATGTCGGTTTCCTCGAGCGGGTCGTTCGTTCTATGGCTGCACCTTTTCTCCTCTCTCTCTCTCTTTCTCTCTCTCTCTCTCTCTCTCTTACCCTCTTCTTCTCTCAGTGGCGATAGTCTTCAACCTGGAGACGTCATCGTTCTGGGAGAACACAGCAGCTGTAAGGCTCGTTCGCACACTTCTCTCTTTTCTCTTAACACTATACACCATCTCAACAACTCTCTCTCTCTCTCTCTCTCTCTCTCTCTCTCTCTCTCTCTCTCTCTCTCAACTCTCGCCTCAAAACCCGAAAAACCGCCAAAAACTCTCGCTGCTCGCACTTAAGCGTACAGCTCGAGGCTCTACTCCAGAGTGACTCACGATCTCTTGCTCGAGCAATGGCCGCCGCCACTGCTGCTGCATCTCCCCTCCCATATCAATCTTGACCATAGCAGCTGCTGTATGCCTCAGTAGTCGTGTTCGCATTTTTCTAGTCCTTTCCCGCTGGCGTGACTGTGTCTCTGTATCTCAGCTGGTTCTCCGTTGGCGTTCTCTTCTCCTTCTTTTAGCGTATATACAGCTCCCGAAAAATAAATACGAAGAAGCTTCAACTTTCTGCTCTCTGTATATACGTTGCATCAGTGATAGCATTTTGGAACATGGAGGCCATTTTGCCTCGTTACAAGTTTTTTCCAAAATCTCTCACAGCCTCTCCGTAGCCCCCCACAAATCTCCAACCCATTTTTTCGTGACCCTCACTGCCCCCCACCACCCCCCAACACTACATTTAGGGAAACTGACAGGAATCATACAGTTTTTCTCGGACCTCGATGTGTATATAGACGTGTTCGTGTCGTATACGGATTAATATAATATTTTCAAACTGCTTTATTATTAAATAACTTAAAAACAAAACTGTCTCATCGACATGAATTATCTCATCGTCAAGAAGAAATTTTAAGTTATGATTGATTTATAGGGGGTCGTTGCGCAAAGCGTTATTATAATTATATATTTAATTCTAAAGTTAACTGTTATATTATACAGTTAACTGTGTGGAACATTCCAAGCAACATTCCACTATATAAAACCATTTATATTGGTAGTGAGAAAATGATTTATTTATTTATGTTTTATTCAAAGTCTTTCACTGAAAATATAATTTAAAACATCACAAAAATAATATGTCAGATATATTTTTCTACTGTAAAAATGTTCATTTCTGAAGAATGTTAACTAATAAGAACAACGTCTTTTTTTTCAATAAACTTTTTTTTTCATCTATTTTTTCACATCGCTCAGGAGGCAAATAGAAAGACTTTATAGATACGAACAATTATAAACCATTTCATTTGTATAACTAAGGGTACAATAAAAGACCAATTCATGTCAATTGTATTTCAATGTATTTGTTAATATAAAAAAATTCTAAGCATTGAATGTTATCAAGGTTTAATAGATCACGTAATGCGTAGTGCCTCTAATAACTCTAAACATTTTGAAAACAATAAAGTTGGAAATATCATTCATGTTACCTTCAACATACATCGGTGGTACTAGGTATATGCAGAATTTTATCAAGATGCAATGGCAATGATACGAAAGCTTAGACGATCTGATTTTTTTATCAACGTATCATTTAACCCTAAATGAAAATAAATAAAGCAAATTTAAAAAAACTTTTATAAAGGTACCACTCCGAATGATATATTAAATATAACTGTTCGATTATTTCATACAAAAATGAAATTAATTTTAGACTATATAACTAAACACAATATCTTTGGAAAAGTCATTGCTTACGTTTAACATTGAATTTAAAAAAAGATAATTACCTTATTTTCATATTATTGTAACATTGCATCTAATCAATAAATTATTTACTACTACAGACAACGATAAATTTATTCAAGTGTAAATTCCACTTGAATCACAAATACAAAGATTAGTTGTTTAACGCATGCTTCATGGACCTCATGATAAAGATAGTCCATGTCTTACACGGCATCGAAAAATTCGTACAAAAAAATTTACGAAAGAGTTCACTAATCATACTTTTCTTACGAAAAATGGATACCCAAATTACGAAAAAAGTGACAAAAGATGTGATAATTACATTTATAGAATCAAAAATAATAATGAAAAAATTTTACTTGATAATTCAATGGTAGTACCATACAATCTATTATTATAAACAAAATATAATTGCCACATTAATGTTGAGTATTGTGCATCTTTTTAAAGTATAAAGTATATTGTTGATTACGTTTATAAACGAAGAGATAGAGCATTACGTAAAATAACAAAAACAGATACGAGTGATAAAAAACACGATGCAGAAATTTTTGATGAAACATCAGAGTATGTAGATGGCCACTATTTTAGCCCTATGAAAGCAGCATGGCGATTGCAAGAGTTTTCTTTGTGTGGACGTAGTCATTCTGTATTGAATTCACCAGTACATATTAAAAATAGATAAAAAATAGTTTTTCAAACAAATAATATGTTTAAAGCAATAGAAAACTTTATAACGGTATTAGCGGCTTAGTTTAAATTAAATAAAATAGATAGTTTCGCAAAAAAATTAGATACGTAAATATTTCAAAATATTACTGTTTTAATTTGACCGTAAAAACTTGGGTTAGAAAAGAAAGTGTCCATTTTTGGAATTCGCGCCTGTAGAAACTTTTGTTCTGAAGAGTATAATCTACAACATTTATTAATTTCATCCAATTCCACCGGGAACCAAAAATTCATTGAGTTGCTGTGGAATCCTTTGAACTACAACGTTATAAATAAGTTAGAACTATAAGTTTGTAACCAAAGTACTAAAAAAATTTTTATTTACTCAATAAAAAACAATAAAAACGCTATGTTTGTTTTGACTCCCTTTATTTCCTACATAATATTGGTAGATGCATATACATTTGGTGTTTGTTCATGCTCAACATATGATATATACTTGAAACATTTAAAAATTATGCAAACAGTCGGCATAAGTCACTAAAAGCTTACGTTTATAAGTCGTTTTGTTAAGTGTCAGCATCAGTAAAAATATGTTGTGAATATATAGATTTAAATAATATCTGTTGTGTTTATTATTTACAAATGTAACCCTAGATTTGATATTTAGTGGTATCGGAAAAAAATCTAAAAAAAATTTATCAAAATTGCAGAGTCTTTTTTTATCACATTGTGTAAGATTTTGCATGACAATTTTTAGAGAAAAGTATAACTGTGTTCCTGCATTTTATTTAATATATGTGAACGACATAATTTTGTGCTCACACAAATCATTCATCCACACCATTTATAATATTTCGAACAATTATAGCAATTATCTGAATTTAACACATGGATTAAAATCCATCAATAATATAAACTTTTCAGACTGAACAATTATAAGATAAAATAATAGAATAATCACTTATTGTTATGTAAAATCAACGTACACTACTACGACTCTTAATTATTAATCTACCTATTTAGTTGCTCTCAAAAGAAATAATATTTTCAACATAACTAACTAAGCGGTTTTATCGTCCGACAAACAATTGCATAATACTTACTTAAAAATTGAAAAGCAGATCTTGCACTTGAATTCTTGTGCCTTAAAATTTGTCCATCTGAATATATGCAAACCATTGTGTGCTCTAAAATCTAAATAATATAACACTAATAATGGTCTTCATAACATAACTCCAGTTATTCAAAAACCTTCCTTATGATCACCTTTTATAGATAAAAAGTTCTATTATGTCATCTCAAGATTAGCCTTGAAATTAAATTTCTCAAACATTCTCATAATTACACGAAAAGTTAGAAGTATAGTAAAAACTGAAAAAGATAAAACAGTAAAATTATATTCAACAGGCGCAGTCTATCAATTTTTATGTAAAAGCTGCTTGTATATTGGTGAATCTAAACGTGCTTTAAATGATAAAATTAATTGACGTAAAAAATATAACAAAAAGTCCGTTGTTTTAATGCATAAACAACAATGTGGCCATAAATTTTATTTCCACTCTTAAAGTTTTGAAGACATAGAAAGAGATTTGTATGGACGTATTATTACAGAAAAAATGCACGTGAGTGTAAATTTTTTATACTTACAATTGAAAACTGGATGTCACAAGATTTAGCAAGATTTACGATGTACTACTTAGGCGTGATAATTAATCAATTTTAAACTTTCATGTGTACATGTAAAACCATCTGTCTAAGACTTGGTATATTAGACTTTGAAAACCACCGTCCTTCACAAGAGTGATGGTAACAACATTAGTCGCAGTTTCAAACAGCTGAGCAAAAGTTGATAGCCTTATCAAATCTTTTTTTTTTTTTTGCCGTATAGTACAACAAAACATCCTGATAATGTCTGCAAACGGAGCCGATGAAACGTTGATTTTTTAACCGTCAATATTGTGTTACAGTGATTTCCAACAACTAAGTTCCCTTTACGGTTATTAAATGATTAATTTTATCGTGTACAACATTGTAGGAAAACAAAAAGAATTTAAACATTGTATAGTTTATGTTAAATGGTTATTACTATGATTTCACCCTGCCTTTTATCTAAAACTGAAGGTTTTTGATTCTAGTCCCACGCTTCTTTACAGGCTGCAGAAGCAACAGAACTATTTGGTTTTTTTCTAGTTAAGAAAGTTAAAAAAAAGAGAGAGAAACAATGTATGTATTTAGGTATTAGGGAATATGAAATTGATTCACCTTACTTTTTTCTGAAGGTGTATATATATATATAT
>NW_019379453.1:837364-847708 GCF_000648655.2 Copidosoma floridanum | reverse complement strand
CTGCGTTATTTCTAGGTTTTTCGTGTTTCCAATATCAATGCTCTTTCTAAAATTTAATTTTCATAAAAATATTTATGATTGTTGCAGAATTTTGAAGTATCAACTTCAAAAAAGGCATGACACGAGACACCAGTAGACAAACAAAAATCTTCTAGGAATATTTTCATAGATGAAAATTGAGTCAGTGATTTAAGTAAAAAATATTAAATGAAGAAACTCGGATAAGTAAAATAAGTTTATTAAGTACAGTATCTTTGACTTGGAGCATTTCTCAAATGAAACAGGATTTAATGTATCTTGTCGAATGGCTTCTCGGGCAAAAAAATTGCACGCATCGGCTGAATACAGAGCTTGACCTCAACAAAAAAGTGGTATGTGCTTGGATAATTTGACAGTCGAAAAAATCAAAGCGCATTTTGTGAGGGACAAAGTAAGTAGGATTATGCTGGTTGCCAAAGATCATAAAGTGGTTATGGAAAATGGTCACCGGCAATAAAGGCAAAAAAGATTATTTTTAAACAATCTTGATATTTTGCACGGAAAATTTTTGGAAGAACATTAAAAGTAAAAATTTTACTGTCCAAATTTTGAAAATTAAGACCGAAAGAATGTGTTTTAGCTGGACAAAGAGGAACATACAGTGTCAGTGTGTGTAAAATACATCAAAATTTTAAACTAAAATTGAAAGGTCTAAAAAAAAATTCGTGCAAAAAGAAAAAGATTTTAGTTACTTGCATCAAGATGCACTAAAAGATACGCTTTGCGACAATCCGACGTCATATTGCGATTTTAACAAATGCGAGAAATACCCAGGTACAAATGTCATCATAGAACAGTTAAAAGTTGTATTTGAAAAATCGGAAATTTTATCAGTAACGTTTAGTCGGTGGTCTAGCACAGACAGACGCAAACTTCTATCAAAATCGGAACCAATAGAAAAATTTTTCAATAATTTGAAAAAAAATATTCCTGATTTAGCAAGGAACAATTTTTATTAAAATCTCAAGCAAGTTTTTTTCAAGAAATAAAAACTTCATTAGAAGAAAGGGAAGTAGTTGTTACTTTAGACTTTGCTGACAATTATACTTGCCAAATAAAACATCCCGTACAATCACAGCACTGGGCCAACTTTCAAGTGACTCTGCATCTATATGTATCATATTTTAAGAAAGACAATATTGTTAAACATCAAAATTTCGTCGTTGCTTCATAACATCTTAGGCATGACGCCAATTCAGTGTATTTGTTCAACTCAAAATTAATAGCTCAGTTAAAAAAAATTGCGGTCTTAATAACATAAAAAAATTTTCTTTTTTTTCCGACGGTTCTGGGGCTCAATATAAAGATAAATTAAATTTGATTAGTTAATTAATCACGAAATAGACTTTTGTACAGCGGCAAAATGAAAATTTTGCCACTTCTCATGGCAAAGGAGCTTGTGATGGAATCGGTAGTATAGTAAAAAGAGATGCATACCGATTGAGTTTGCAAGATGTTAACGACAGATACATTACATCACCAAAAATTTTTTACAAACGGGTAAAAAAATTTTCAAAAATATTAGTTTTGATTTCTGCTCTAAAGAAGAGTATAAATTAAATGAAGAATTTTCAAAACCTCGATATGTCATGTCGAAGACATTAAATAACATGCGTCAGTATCACCACTTTGCAGCATTCAGTGAAAGTCAACTTGCATGTAGAAAATTTTCTGAATCTGAAAAATCAGTTGTTAAAAGTGTAATGAAAAAGAGGATAAAACGTCGAGCTTAATGGAGATCTCAAATTTATTGTATCGTTATTGTAAAAAATTTTTGTTTAGTTTAAAATTTGAAAAGTGTCGTATATAACTTACTTATAAAATTCGAATATGTATATGCAAACCGACGTATTTTTTTGTTAAAATATCATTTATTAAAATTAATGAATTAATTATTTTACGTACTATAATTCAGATATTTACCTATAACATAATTTTTATAATATTTACAGTAACTAGAAGCGCACACTATCTGAGTAAAGTCACCGCCGCACGCCAAACGCAAGCGTTAGCAAAACAACGCGACACTTTGCCTATTGCCGATTACCAAAAATTTTTTTTTCTTTTTTATTTTTCATTAAATAAGGAATTTAAATCTGCAAAGTTGGTTTTTCAAAGTGATTGAGAAGTATCAGTAATTTTTATTTATTCATGAATACCGTTTATTTTTTTTAAATAAATAGTGCGCTGGACAAATTGTAAAAATTTATTTCAAAAGTACTACTAGTCCTTAATAAACTGGCCAATTTTCATAAGGATTCTTTGATCCAATCAAGAGTAATTAAAAATCTTGTAAAAAACTATTAAAAAAGATTATTAATTACAATTTTCAAAAAAATCAAAGTTTAGAAAGAAGAAAAAATACTTGTGTTTTCTTTTTTTAAGTACTACCGGAAAATTAAATTTGTTTCGTTCATTTTTGACTTAACATTTTTAGGTGGCTCACTTGAGGAATTTTGTCTCACTATAATAATCACATCTTGAATTAACACTGAAGGGTTCTTCTAATGTTCTCTTCGAAAAATTATAAGTGTAAGTGTCTCCCATCGAACAATTGATGTCACTGTTAATACCCTGCTTCCCGGTGGAGAGCTCACCCCACCATTAATACATCACCCTCCGTTTACGCTTCCAATTTTATCAAAATTTCTACCAGTGTGAACTATACCGATGTTGCATGCAGGATAAACATTTCGGGTGGTCTTATTATAGTTTATGTATTTTTGTCTTTTTAGTATATGTTTTATATTTTCGTCAATAAAATGCAAATGATAATAGTTACTTGTTTAAAAAATTTTACCTTTATAACATTTACACTATGATATCTTTTGCTAGTAAGTTAAATCGCCCTATTTATTAAATTGAAAACAAAATTTTTTTTATAACTCATTGGATATTCTGAAATATAATTCAAAATATGTCCTGAAGAAATAGGTTTTTTAAACTAGTCAAAAAAAAGTGCTTATATTTCTTGATTGTGGTTAAATCGACGTAATTTAATGTGCAGTCAATCTCCATTTTATGTGTAAACTGTAGATTAAGATGATATGGATTAAAAATGTTGAAAGTTTGGCTAATGTACTCTTTAATAATAAAAAGTAAATATCATTAATGCCATAAGAATAAAAGACTAGGTTGATGTTATTAAATCATTTAAATTAGAGAGACAGTCATTTTCTAGGTCAATCATAATAAGATCAGTGAAGAGGGTGAGATGGAGGATCTCTTTGATATGCCGAAAATTTGTTGGAAAAACTTATTGTCGAACATAAAATAGGTGTTATTAAATAAAAACTTTGTACTTTGTTGAACTTAGTTCATAGGGACTCCCCATTTGTTGATTATATTGAATGCACGTCGGTTGATGCTCTTTAATACTAAGTCTAAAGGGATATTTGTAAACAGTGAGCGGAGGTCTTAAGATTTATACGTGATTGTAAAGAGGTTGCATATTTTAAAATTTTTTTTTCAATTCAAAACTGTTGTTGATTCAACGGATGACGCGTCAATCTAAGCTAAATTCCACTACTAACTCACACAATTGTGCTAAATCCCAATTTAATTCTAATCTAAGCATTTGTGGAAAGAGGGGGAAAGGCGAGTGGCCCGATTTTTTGCCAACTAGACGCCTCGCTTGGCATCCTAGTTTGGCAAACCGGGTCGGTGTATATCACACTAAATGAATAACATGAACACCGTGGCGTCCCTTTCAGAACGTACAAGTTCAATTGTGGCACATAGGGTGGGGTAATGGCGGTCGTGTTTGCGCGACTATCAAAAACATATGCACAGTATGCAGGCAGCCAGTTCAGTGGCAATGACAATTTTCTTGAATTTATCGAAGCAGACCACAAGACGCTCGTTCTTAATGACAAGACAAGCGCAGTATGCACAATAGCCAGATCAGTGATAATAGCGGTCCCTTTGGGTTTGCCAGTGGGTTACACGGTGACGTGGTGGGCTCCACACCCTCCTACACAACGCTTCACAGACCACACGATTCCCGGTGGCAATAGATGTTACTGAAATATTGTCACTTGGAACAGATTTTCATGAAACAATCTTCAATTTATAAAAAAAATGCTATAAAATTGTTGAAAGATTTAGAATTCGGCTTAAAAAATTCAAAAATAACTGAAAATTCGAGAAAATCTATTAGAATAAATGCCAGTTTACTAGTGTCATATTCTATACGTAATAAGATTTATATACGAAAAAAAAAGATTGGTCGTGGGACCCACGATAGAAGTGAAACTTCAAGTATCAAATATTGAACTCATTTTATACAGAAAATTATATGAGAAGCAATCATATGTGTTATTGCTACGAGTTAAATAAACAAATTTCTTTCAAAAACATTAAACAAGTAAAAAAAATTTCGTATTTGAAATAGCTGAAAATCATGTTTTTATCAAACCGAAATGTACGCTTCGATTGTTTTTTTCCCTTTAGTAAACCCATAAAAATTGATATTTTCGACTTATGTTGCTTCTCCTTCAAGATATGATGTTTTTCTAATTTTTTGAGGTTATGTTGTCATAAAAACACTTTAAATTTCTTCGCGCACATCTGCGTTAATGTTTAAAGTATACTGCAATTTTTTCGTAATTTATAACTCCAATTTCATAAAGATAGACCGCAAACATGAATTTGAGGTTATGTAATCATAACAAATGACACCTCTATTTGTGCGTCTTGATATTTTATTGCCCCTTTAGGATGCCCGTAAAAAGTCGGTATTTTTGGCCTATTTTGCTTCTCCGTCGAAATATGACGATTTTTCTTATTTTATGAAGTTGTGATGTCATGAAAATACTTTAAATTTCTTCGCGCACATCTGTGCTAATAATGTTTAAAGTATACTGTAATTTATTCGCAATTTATAACTCCAATTTTATAAATATAGAGTGAAAATACGAATTTGAGGTTATGTAATCACAACAAATGACACCTCTATTTGTGCGTCTTGATATTTTATTTTCCTTTTAGAATGCCCATAAAAAATCGGTAATTTTGGCCTATTTTGCTTCTTCGTCGAGATATGACGATTTTTCTCATTTTATGAGGTTATATTGTTATAAAAACACTTTAACTTAATTTGTGGACGTCTTTATTAATTTTCAAGGTATACTATAATTCTCTCGCAATTTATAACTTATATGTCAGAAAAGTATAAATAAAATACGAATTTGAGGTTATTTAATAACAAATAATACCTCATCACGCACACACACGCACACGCGCACACACACATATACATATACGTAAAAATTTGAGCATGTAACTGCAAGGGGAGCAAGGCAGAGAGTAAGGCCGTCCCACGTCCCACTCTAGGCGTATATGCACTACTCTGGTGGCAAGGGGGACGAAGCAGAGAGAGAGAGAGAGAGAGCGGCTGGAGTTAGAGTAGTAGGGATGCCTGTTAGTATAGCATGCGGTGGCAAGGGAGACGTGGCTGGAGTGGTAGGGATGCACTGCTAGTATAGCATGTGGTTGCAAGGGGGACGCGGAGAGAGAGAGAGCGGCTGGAGTGGGGGGGGGGGCTTAGAAATTTCGTGTCGCTCGAAAAAATTCACTACGTGCCATAAGAAGTCTCACTTCAGAAAAAAAAAAGTTATAAACAATAGAATAAAAGAGAAAAAAACAGCTTTCGAAAAATAACCGACAATTATTCGTTTTAAACGCAGATAAAGGTAGTCTCTCTGTATGTATGGAGAGACAAACATATACTGATAAAATGACTCAGCTGTTTAGTGATACCAGAACATACGCACGAATAAAGAGAAATCCCTTACAACATTTGCAAAAGAAAGGTTATAAACTATTACAGTACCTTCATGAAAATGAATTTTTGAATTACAGATTTCATAATATTCAGATTACAGAAACAGATACACAATTGGTGAAACCTTACACCCTCTCAAAAATACATAAAGAGGGTATTCTATTAAGACTAATTATCTCTTTAACTAATAATCCAACTTACTATCTTGCAAAATACTTAACGATAATTTAAAATATTGTATACTAAAATCAAAATACAATTTAAACAATAGTGCACATTTAATCAATAGAATAAAATCAGTGTACATTCCTGATGATTAAGTGTTGATGTCGTTGGATGTCGTGTCTTTGTTCACGAGTGTTCCATGCGACCTTATAATTGAAAGTCTCAAAAGACATGCACACCATAACCGTCAAGGCTTAAATATGCAATACCTATTAACTGATCGAATGTATACAGTCGATCTATCTGCCTCCTAGACAGTATCAAATGACTATTTAAAAGTAAATATTCAAGTATATTCAAGGTCAGTGAGGGCCGGTGGGGTGTCTTAATAACAAATAATATAAGTCAAACGAATTAAAGAATGACTGAAATGTTTTTTACTTTTCTTATGTTTACTATTGTGTGCACTTAACGTATATTTATTCTTACGTATATCATAGAACTCAAATTTGTGAAATATACTTATTTGTGTTGTATTTCATTTACTTTTACTTTTACTTACTTACGACTTAAGTATCCTGTGTCGGAAAATAATCATCTTTGTAGTAGTGATGTCACTCATACACAGAAGAACCTTTGAGCAATGTAACTTAAAGATTTTTGTTAATATGTTTCTAAGAAAACATAGTAGGATTTAACTTAATATCCACTTCATTTAAATACAAATACTATCTTAGATCTTTGGGTAGTTCCACATGTATATAAAATATAGATCGAGTATCCAATGCTTTAATTTTTAAGCTCTAGTAAATATGTTATGTAAGTTCTCTGTCTCTCTCTTTTGCCCTTACCAATTAAAGATGTAACGTAGACTAGCCATCCCTCTTTAATCTTATTTAATTCGTGAATATGAGAGAGAAAGACAAATAATCTGCATAGACCTTTGCTCAAGCTTCAAACTTGCGATGCAGACATTCGGTCTACTATTTCTATGGCTATAACTGTCCTTCCTTAATCATTTAAAGTTAAAGCTGCCTCTCCAATGTCATAAACAAAAGCAATGTGACAGTACCATTTGTAAAAATTTGTATTACTGTGAGCATTACCGTCCAATCTAACAAATTTGAACTTCGTAGTTTTGTAGAATGGTCATACGTAGCTTCGTTAAGATTGGCTGTCCAATCAATATGGGTCACACTTGAAGAGGTTCATCATTGGCTTATTAGATTAACAGTACACTGTAGCACTGAATTTTTGTTTTACGCCATAAAACGCCCAACTCCCCTCAAAAAGTGGTAAAATTCTTTTAATTTCACCGCTATTTTAATAAGGTTAAATATTTGATTAACCCCTCCACCCCTCCATAGTTCCTGCGTTATTTCTAGGTTTCCCCTTAGCTCCCCTTTATTCTTATAAGATCTCCTTGGCCCTTTTTAGCCCCCCAACATTAGTTTAAACTTTTTTTAGTTAGTCTATTTTTTAATTCGGCAAAATTTTCACTTCAGCTCTTACTCCTCCATGATCTCTGTCACCTTCTTAGCCTGCTTTGGTCAGAATAATTAGAAGGTAAAAATACTACAGTTGATCTGTTTTAAAATTTTGTTCAGTTTTCTTTTTCATCCTTATAGCTTCGCAACTTCTTTTTAAATTCTACTTCAAGAAGCATAAAAAAAATTCTTTGGTTCTATTGTCTTGTGTAACGAGTTTAACTGTATGTCTTGTACCTGCTAATATTTTTGAAATTAAAAAAAGAATTATCTTCTCACTAGCACTACTTCAATAAATGTACACTTTAAAATCTAATGTATTAGTTAAATCATACTTTGTCAAAAAAAAAAATAAGCTAATAGAATGTTTTATGTAGTGAACATAGTCACCATTTCTATTTATCACATCAGATGAAACCCCTCTCACTTTTCATTAAAACATGAAGGTTACTTGAAATTATTTTAACCTTTTGTTTTTAACCTCAGATTTGTTGAGAGTCATAGAAAACGCTAAGACTAAAGAAAATTGTTTGCTGGATGAAATAAATGGTAGTGAAGTTGCATTTTCTGTGTTATAGTCATTGATGGTTTCATAACTTGTTCTTATTTTTTCTCTGTTTATAGTTCTTGTTAAATTAAAACAATAAAATAATGTCTTATTATCAAAAAGTAAGAAATAATTTGGATTTAAAAAAATTTGTGGTTGATAAAAACCTTAGTGTAAAGTATACCTTACGATGCATTGTTTTCGTTTTGCTTCTGGTAGACAAAGTCGTTTATTTCAGTACTTTCATAATTCTCGCTCATCTCAAACATTTCAGTTCTCAAACTGTTTGAGTGATAGAGTGCATTAATAAACATTTAATTACTTTGCTATCAAATACTACAAATTTTTTTTGTCAAACGTGTCATGTTGATACATTAGACAAAAAATAAATAAAAATGTTTCTAATGGAGCAAAAGTTAATAATCATACTGTAACTTATAAGATGTTATGTCAACAAAGTATGGTAAAGAGAGCGATGTGCGATGAGAATACTTAAAGATTTTTTTCTCATTTACTTTGTTTTACTTTGTTCAAATAGGCACAACAAAAATCAAAAGCCAGTAAGTTATAATTTCCCGCTTGCAGCGAGACTCTTGGTTTTTCTGGCTAGTAAGGAATCCGCTATTTCACGTGCGGCTCTCGCTGGTCTACGTAGCGTTTATCAGAGCGCTTTTGCTTCAATGCATGTTTTTAATTTGCTTAGATGTACATATTCAAATCCCTTAAATGCTTGTTTAAATGTGCGTATCTTTTGTTTGCTTCGATGCACTTTATATTTGTTTTCTTAAGTGCCCGTCCAAAGCCTATTCTTATTTAATATTTGTTAACTATTTAATTATAAAAAAGAGCACAACCTTGTTGAATGTGCAATTTTGTATTCCAGTAAAGTTCTTACATAAAGCCATTGGTGCTAAGACTAAACACGTATCCTCGTTATTTATTATCTCGGCGCACAGTGGGACAAAACGCAAAAAAATGTGTCAAATCTCCCGCTTCAACTAAATTTTGCTCCGAAAAATTATTTTTTGGTATGGTTTTAATCGTCTTGGACTCTAGTTGCAGAATTCGTTTTCGTCGCATGTCTACGTTACAGCATCTATTGTGTAGGTGGCGCTGAAGCTGTCACTGTATCCAAACCTGGTTAATATAAAATTTTCATGAAAAAACAATTAATTAGTGTTTCTAAAAGTTTTTTGGAGTGCAGAATATCTAATTGACCTTTATTTAAAAAAAAAATGTATAAATAAATTGGTTGAACAAAAACGGATTAGAAAATGTTTAAAATTTAAGCAGCATATTTTTTCTATAGTTTTTAAAGTTTATTAATACAAACTGTGTATTTGTTTGCCAAAAAAAATTGTTTGAACAAATTGTTAAAGCCAACATGGATTCGAACAATTTTTATAACGCAAGTGGCACATACTGTGTACGGTTCTTAAACTTTATTGTTACAAATTTAATGTGTTTTCCAAAAAAAATTGTTTAAACAAACATCGATTTAAAAATTTTTCAAACTTAAGCAGCACATATTTTCTATGGTTTTCAAGAATAATTGTTCAAAATTTGATATTTATTTTGCAGAAAAATAAATTGTTTAAACAAACATGGATTCAAAAACTTTTAAAACAGAAGTGGTGCATGTTTTCTATGATTTTTGAGCTTTGTCTTTCATTTATTGTTATTGTTACTATCTTTTTCTTCATATTTATTTTTACTATATTATTACCATTTTAGAGTAGGAGAAACATTTTCTTGCAAAGTTGTATTTTCAACACGACAATATTTTTAATTAGCCTTAGTACACTTTCATCTCTCCAGGTAGAATTAAATTTAAAAATACTTTATCAAAAGAAAATAAGGACGGATAAAAACGTCACATTACAATCAAATAAGTAAATGTACGATACATGAAAATGTGCTGTTAAATTTAACTTTTGAAAACAACGATTTAAGGACAATTATATAACAGAAAAAAACAGGAAATATCTACATAAAAAATGTATAATTCATTTATTTTAATGACATAATTATAACGTAAAAATTATTGCTGAAAAAATTAACGACAAAAATTTTTGAAGTTAGTTGATAAATTTTTTTCAAAGATAACTGACGTTACATAATATCAGAGCTATAGATAATTTAAGAAATGAGTATATTTATTGTGAGCTGAAGGTATAGTGCTGATAGTTTGTGAAAAATTTTGTTTAAACATTTTTACGCAAATGTCGTCTGTTTACTTATGTTCTACAACATTCAAGGTTTCTTTTTTTTTTTTTTTTTTTTTTTTTTTTTTTTTTTTTTTTTTTTTTTTTTTTTTTTTT
>NW_019379453.1:793711-832154 GCF_000648655.2 Copidosoma floridanum | reverse complement strand
CCCACCTACCCCCTATGGCCCTCCCACTAACCCCCACGAATTTTTTCATCGACCCCACCGCCTCCCCACACCACTTTTTTGGAACCTGACCGTGATCATACCGCCTTTACCTATCATTAAACAAAACTGTCTTATTGCCATGATTTATTTCATCGTCAAGAATTTAAAATCATAAATTGATTCATAGGGGGTTGTTGCGCAAAACATCATTATTTATACAACTAAGTACGTTTAAAAACCAATTTATATGGAGTTAACAATACTTTGAAACCAAATAATACATACACATGTATTGGTGCGCATAATTATTATTATATCATCACTTATATAGTCCTTTATTACACAATTCTCTTTTTTACGTACATAAACTTAAGTTAAATTTAGAGTATCATTAATATTAACAATGAAAGTTTCGCATCACTTTATGAGTCATCTTATGAAGCCTGATGAAACAACGAAGACTTACGTCCATTTCTATTTTGTTTTAAACTAATGCTGAAATTGGTACAATAGATGAACACGATATACATTCATGATATGTATTATTAATTACTAAATTTTACCTATACATAAAAAAATAATAATTAAATCATGTTATAAATATTAGATACATTATTATATTCAAAAATTTCTTTCCAAACTATATTTTCAATCCCGAAACTGTTTTCTCTATCGACTTGAACAAAAATTCTATTTTTATTTTTGCATCTTGATAAAGCCACGTATAATTGACCATGAGAAAATAAAGGTTTTTTTAAGTATAATCCCACATTATCGAAACTTTGACCTTGAGACTTATTTATAGTCATAGGAAATGCTACAACTAATGGGAATTGTTTTCTATATAAAATAAAAGGTAATGATGAAGTATTTCCAGTTTTTAATCTAATTCTTAGAATGAAAACTTTATTACTAATTTTTTCTCCCGTTACTATTTCACCTTCTACGTTATACTTTAGTAATTTAGTAATTTGCAATCGTGTACCGTTACATAATCCGTCTGATATACTCAAATTTCGAATTAACATTACTATTGTAACTATTTTTAATTTAAGTTCATGAGGTAACAAGCCTTCACGAATGTTGTTTAACATTTCTACGAAAAATTTATATAAATATTATCATCCAATTTATCAACACCCTTATATGTTGCAGTATCGATGCTGCAATAAGTTTTAGTTTCTCCATGTAATTTCCTTAAAATCTTATTGTTTGAAAAAAAAGTATATTCATTATGTAAAGTTAGTATCACGTTATTGTCAAAACAGTTGCTGTAATTACCAAATATTTTGGTACAGACATCATCTGTTATCCAAGATTTAGGAATGTTAAATGTTTCCATGTCCCCTTCTTTAATTCTTAACAATAATTTTGAAAATTCGTTATTACTAGAACGAATATTATTTTGTAATCTTAAAATTTTTAAGAAGTTCCATAAAAATGATGATTAAATAGTTTCTTCTATTATTATAGTTCTATTACCGATTTTATAACTGGAAAGATTTGTCGAAAATCCTAATACTGTTAATTTATCACCAAAGCAATGTTCTGTATTACACAAGTCTCTCAACGTTCTTTCAACGATTTCTAAAGCTTATTTCGGAATCATAGAAGCCTCGTCCCATATTATTAAATCAACTTCCCTTAATTTTTTTTTTTCAGTTTCAAATTCTAAAAATACACTTTCAATATTATCTAAGTCTATAGGTGAACGAAAAGTTCTATGACTGGTCATACCTTTTGGTAGTAATACAGATGCAATTCCTGTCCAAGCCATTGACAAAATATTTTTACCTCTAGAAATAAAGTAATAAATGAGTGTCTTATATCTAGTAGGTTTTTCCGGATCCACCAGGACCATCTATGAAATATACTTTTTCATCTTGTTGACAAATAGTTTTAAAAATTTTTCTTTGATCTTCATTTAAATTTGTGTACATTATATCGAACATTTTTTTACTGAAAGATATTTCCTCAATATTGCAATTATTTATATAGTTGCTAATAGTTGGTGTCGGTAAACTAAAAGACTCACATGATTTACCTTCCGATACCAAAATTTGATTAATATGTAGAAGAGCACAATTATTATTATCATTACCGAAGTCTTCCGTAAAATATTTTTTATATTCATTCCATATTTTATCTCCTTGAATGTTTTCTGAAATCAAAAACCAAGCAAAAAATTGTTTGAACTGGTATGGAAACATAATTTTTATGGCTTCTTTAAAAATATTGTCGATTTCAGAATCATGTTCTATTAAACCCATTGCAATTCCAGTATCCCTGAAATTTTTATATGTTATTTCATTATGTTTTTTAACGTCTTCAAACGATGTAGCCCCATGTCATTTATTTAAAATAAGTTTTAAAAAAAAGCGTTCATGATCTTTTGGAGATACTATGTTTAATCTACCTATAGCAGTATTTTTCAGTGTAACTTTCCTTTTTTTCCAAATTTTAAGTTTATTGTCAAAAATGTAAAGTTCTGGAATGTTAACATATTTTAGTGATTTTGCAAAATCTTCTACTTTATTTAATTAAAACCCATCTGTAAGGGGTGTTTGATAATTTTTTATTACATTTTTGATATTATTTTCTTCAAATATGAGTTTTTGTTTATTTTCATGATGAACAGCTAGATTTACAACTGTATGACTTCTACCACAAATTGGATATTCTTGAAGTCTCCAAGCTGCTTCCATTGGACTTACAAATCTAGCATCTACGTAACTACTAATTGTACTTTGTATTGATACTGCTTTGTATTGATGCACAATATTCGGAAGTTGGGGGGTTGGCGCGCAGTGCGCGCAGGGGGGCGTGAGCCCCACTAGTGTATATATATAAATAGAGACAAATATTGTAACGGGCGACTAATACCGTAACGCCGTTTACTTTCACCTTGACTGCGCGAGGAAGAAAAGCCGGAGAGAGAAGGAGGCAGTGATGCCAGACGGTATTGCAAAGTTGCACATGCGCAGAAAAACTTAATGTTCATTCGCCAGTACAGCAGCGCACTGCTTAAAGTAGGCCCCGTCTGAGCTCTCTCTCTAGCTTCCCCACTCCAGCCTCCCCCTAGATGGTTAACCCAAACCTTTCCTAACACTTTATGTACTGCTTCAGTATCACGTAGGAGAAAGTTATCGGTAGCTGAGTGGGATAGCGCACATGATGATTTTGCTTACTTAATCTTCGAATCTCAGCTGCGCAATTTTTTTTTTTTTTTATTTTTTTATTTTTTTTTTAATCCACGCATTAAATTTAAATACGTACATGATATACAATAATTTAAAAAATTATAACTCTCCTGATTAATATGATGAAGTGATTATTAATCAGGTGAATTTTATATTTTCAGTTTATTGTACTGACTGAAAGAATTAATTTTTTTTTTTTTCAAATAGTTATTTTTCATGTTTTATACGCAAGATGTACTTTTATATACTTATTTTAGAAAGTAAATAAATAAATGCAACGAAGTACCTCAATAAAAAAATTTAATAAGTAATCATGCGTCAAATTGGGCAGTTTTCACACTAGCCTTGAGAAACTGCCTGTAGTGCGTTAGGTTGTTTTGATTACACGTACATCAGTGTTTTACTTCAATAATGATATATTACGCTTAAGCGTAAAAAAATTTCGCAATCATTACAAGACTACAGTTTCCTTTATTTATTCTTGATATACGTGTAATTTTGGTACCTTCGCCAATAGCTATATTGTAACCATATTTGTTAGTTTAATTAGTACGAATTACAGCCATGCATTGAGCGCGTGAAATAAAACTAATGAGATCAATGAATAAATACATTTTGACTAGTAAATTTGCTGAATTAAAAAGATTAAAGTGTTGTTCCTTTGGTTCAAAATCTAGGTGTGTGATATGTCGTGCTTTACAAATTGATCGCAAAAAACACCGTGCATTAAGTAATTTTATACCAGTCTTATTAGTTTTCTCATCTTTAGGCTCAGTTACGTCAGAAAAAACTCTTTCTGCTTCCGCATTGGAATGTGGAAGAGAAAAAACTGCTGTCACTAGTGATTTTAATGATGGAAAGCTTAAGACATCGCCGTTTTTAATTGTAAATATTTTTTCCCAGAAATCTTTAACGTCACATTTTAATAAGCTTTCGCGCTCTGAAGGTTCGAAAGAAGAGGGTAATTTTCTCCATTCATAAGCTATCGATTGGTAATCTTAATTTCGAAAATATTTATAAACAATAAAAATCTGATAGATGATTATTTATTTTCGAGCTTACTGCCACCGATGGCTCTAGGAATATTAGAAGCTTTAAAAACTCACTGTGTTCTAAAAATCGTTTTTTCATTTCCTCTACCGAATTAATGTAAAAATTTAAACAATTTTCGCGTACCTCGTTGGCCTAATCCGTTGACATTTCAGCAATAATTTCCGCAGCATAAGGTCCATAATAAATATCTTGGCATTCTTTAATATGATTCCGAACAATAAAATCGGTTGGAGACAAGAAATCTAATGATTTTTCATTCAAAAAATTGAACCCGATTTGTCTTATTATTGTTTCAATCGACCGATGAAGCTTGTGAATCATTAATCCCTTACTTTGAAAAACTGCATTAAAAGAGTTAAAAAATTGTAATACAAAGCTCATAAATGAAATGTCAAATTTAATTCGCGGGTCACGTAAAGAAGTCAAAACTTTTTGAGCATTTGAAACTTTTTCATCGTTAACATTAGCTACGGTTTCCGAATTACTCTTATTCAATTTTACTTCATGATCAAATACTTCTGATGGAAAATAATTAATTAACGCGGGATAATCGATTCGAATCCTATTATAACATTTTTGTGCTTCAAGCCAACGCGTACCTGAAAATTTTTCTAGTTTATTTTGTGGTAAGCGACGAAATTTAAGACACTCGCGAAGCTCTTCGAAACGTTTTGGACTATGTGCAAAGTAATGTTGAATTACTTTAATTAGTTCTTCAACCGATTTTGGAATTTTGCTGCTACTCGATTTCACGACTAATGCAGAGGTGTGGCATATGCAATTAAGCAAAATTAAACTTGGCACTTTATCTCTCAAATACTTTTGGAAGCCATTTTTTTTACCAGTCATAACACTTGCATTATCACAAGCTAAGCCAACTAAATTTTTCAATGGAATACGACTGTTACACAAAAATTTCTCAAAAGCTAAAAACAAATCTGAAGCAGAAGCTTGCAAAGGATTCAATTCTAAAAGTTGTAATAAATGTTGTACTACTTTACCCATTTTTTCATCATAATACTGAACACAAATACACATCTTAGAATTGCTTATGTCTGTACTTTCATCGATTAGTACTGAAAAAGGAACATTATTTAATATCTTAATTATACTTTTGAATTCACACGGATACAAGATTTTATTTATCACATTACCTGCTTTCGTTCTTTTGATTTGAATGTTTTGCACTGCCTCTGGATCAATCACTACTTTTTTAAACATAGGTACTAATCTATCAACTAACTTAATCGCGACGTTCTCCTCCGCAACGAAAAAAGCAACATTCATTTCGTCAATTTGCGTTCTTTTTTTTAAAGAATCCCCGGACGGTGTGATGGATACAAAAGTTTTTAAATTAATGCCGCGTTAACGCTATCACGATGTCGTTCACTCCTAACATGTCGGTACAAATCGGATTTGTGGTAAAATAATTTTGTTTGCAATGTATGCATTTAAAAGTTTGAGGTAATGTCGCGTGTTTTAAAACAGAATCTTTTAATTCTGGGTCGCGGGACCAGTCTGGCTGCCATGGTGTGCATTTTTTTAGGAATAAAACTTTCATCTTTCTCACTTTTACGCATACTTGCTATTTTAGACAACATTTAAAAAAAAAAATCAAGGAGAAAATGTCAAATTAAATACTAACACAAAAATTAAAATTGTCTATACAAACAATGTAATTGGTTTAATTCAATGAACCATTGGCCGCATGCAATGTACAGGTTCAAACAGCGAAAAAATAAAGAACTAGCACTACAAGGACTCACAAACGAGCTTAATCACACTCACATAACACATGCTATTAATGAGTTCATTCGCTCAAAACACAAATCACCACTATTAATTGCAGAAAGATAAAGCTTTAATACCCGACGCGGGTTACAACAGAAATAAATGACAAGAAGGCAGTTAGCTACGCATGCACGATTTACTGCAAACTGAGAAAGAACGCGAGTCTCGTAGAAGCGTTAAGTCACAGTGGAGCACTTCTATCACCTAGAATTTATAATATACGCTTTACATTTGTGTTAATATTTTTTTATTTATTATATCTTCTTGTAATGAAAAAGACAAAGAGACCAAGTTCGAAGGCCGAGAGTTGAGAAGTAAGTTTGCATATCACCTACAGGTAACACTTCTACTAACAGCCTTCTACTTGGACTTTCGGTGCTCGACCGCTTTAAGCGTGGAGACGACGTATCCCCAAGTAGTCAAGGCACTAAGGTTAGCGATCACGTTCTTTAGGTGAAGTTCCTAGGTCGACGACCTGAGCAGTGCTCAAGACACCCAAGGGTCCTGAGAACGACCTCACCCTACGTGGCTTGGTAGGATAGATAGTTGTCTAGCATTAACCTTCCGTGGTTATACTCAAAATTCGTTCTAGTCTAACCTAATGTGTTTAAGCGGAGATATTAAGAAGGGAAAATTCAAATTTGAATTGTCGAATGCGGATAAATTTCAAGTAAATTTTAAATTCTAAATTATCGAGTATATTAGATATTTTCTTTTTGCATTATTCACGTAAAGAATCGCGATTACTCAAATACAATTAATGCATGTAGAAATTGAAGATACGAATTCCTTAGAATTATATAATTAAATAAATATAAGATAATTAAAAATAAAAATCAATTGATGGTACTTATTTAAATAAACCTTCCCCTCCACGTATGATTGCGAGTTTCCTTTTTAGAGTTTAAGAATAAAAACTAAAATAGTAGCTGTTAAGATACTTATGAAATTGTTTTAAATAAACTGAGAATACTGTCTGTACCCAAAAAAGGGCAGAAATAAATTAAAAAAGATAAAGACATATATATGCTGGGAATATTCAGGGAACGATAAAAATAAATAAATCAATAATCACAAACAATTGCTGTATATCGTGCAGGAATTAATTGATTATTCAACACATAAATTCGGAAACTTGATAATAATTATTTAAAATATTTTATAGCATCAGCAATCCGAGCAACTTCGCTCTTTTACACACGGTAAGGAACCTGCTCTCTGACATATAAACACTAACATTGTTTGTGTGTTGGTTCCTAATCTTAGAGTTTCCTCGGTACAGATAATATTCTTAGCCGATTGTTACCACCACCAATTAACCGGGGTTNAAAATATAAAGCGTATTAACATCAAGAAACTCCTGAAACAATATGTATTTTTTATTTCAATATTTTCAATCCAGTTGTTTCAGTGACCAAACGTACAATTTATGAATATCCACACAGAAAAACTGACTAAATAGGTAATCATTCATCAATTGACGTACATGTATATTCATACGTATGTCTATATCTATATATATATGTCTCACCTCGAGATGGATGCGGGGGATAGGTTTTAGTTTCAACTTTGGCTACTTCGTTTCATTGCATAGGCTCTTAGGCGCTGTAGTAGTCACATCTGCCTCAAATATGGCGTCGTGATGGAAGGGGCAGAATGTCACAAAAATTAAGCCCCGGAACGCCACACCTTGTATTTTTACATTATGGTTTAAGTTATTGCCGCATGATGCTTTTTCACATAATAGAATGGCGCTAAATTTTCGCGCTTTTCTTTTGAACACATGAAATCGTTATAGTTCTAGTTTTACCTTTAGCGCTTATGCTTTCTCGCGCCAGGTGTCGCATAAGAGACGAATACCGAGCAGACTTAGTAATATAGCTTTATACGGTGGTGTTTGCCAACACTAGTAGTATGACTGTACATAGTAGTGTTTGCTAATACCAGTGGTATAACTATATATGGTGGTGTTCGCTAACCCTAGTTGTGCAACTTTATAAGGTATTCGACTCTGATTCGCCATCTGCTAGAACTTAAATGAAATAGCACAAATATTTTACAAAAATTGTGCCTATGCAGCTATCGTGTTTCTTATCTGTCTCTTTCTAGCCGAGCGCTGTGATTGGCTGATGCTCAAGAGGCAATAACCTTTGTCAGTAACTGCTGCTGACGGCCAGAATACCCCCTGAGCAGCAGCCAATCACAGCGCTCAGCTAGAAAGAGATGGAGAGTGTTTGGCTCATTTCCCGCGATCAACGTCCGACAAGATGACGGCACGCGCGCCCTCCTTCGTTCTGCGCGCGTACTGCTCCTGCGCAGCTGCCGAGCCGCGCGCGGGCTGACAGACTGTCGATCGAGGACCCAAGGAAGAAAGAGCTGAAGGAGATCACTACGACAGAAGTGCTATAATTGTCTGCAACTCTGTACTAGGTGCTAAGTCATATCCAATATAGATTTTCAAAACTGAACATTGGTTCTTCGAGCCGGATTCCGAGCAAGTAAGAAACAAACAGCAACCATTGCAGAGCAGGTGTAAGCCAAGGAGAGCATTCAGCACACTACATAATGTGAGTATACTATTGCTGATGTCAAAGTGTTGGTTGTATTAAGCCATCGCAGCCGCCATCATGCCCGCGGTCCGGCTTGCGTTGCCTGATCATGGCCACGATGAGGTCGTGCCGCCATTAACGCGTGCCTCACGAGCATCCGCGTCACAAGTTGAATACAAGGCTGCCACGGCCACCGCATAGCCCGGGCGGTTTATCAAGGTTAGCATTTAACCTCTCCTTTTCAATGCGTGATGCACGCAATCGTCTACGTGCCCGCATGGACATGTGGTTCTCCGGGAAAAGAAAAGACTAGGAGAGCTTCCGGGATCTCTTTCGAGCGCTAGTGCATAACGATAAACAGCTCACCGATGTCGAGCGACTGTTTTACTTGAAGTCTCTCGTGGAGGGAGACGCCAAAACAGCCCTCGACGCGATCCAGATCGTTGGCGCCAACTACTCGACCGCTTGGGCCGCCCTCGAGGCACGATTTGAACACCGCCGTCTCCTAGTATACGATCATCTAACGGCGCTACGCAACATCAGGCCTTTAAGGGACGAGTCGGCCAGAGGTCTGCGGAGCCTCCTTGATACACTGGGTCGCCACCGGGACCAGTTGCAAGCTTTGGGCCGTCCTGTTCTTCAGTGGGATGACTGGCTGATCTCTTGTGCCATGACCGGCATGGACCCAACTACCCAGTGTGCCTGGGAGGACTAGCTCGAGCGGCTCGAGAGCGCCGACACAAGGGCTGGGATTGAGACTGTGACTTTCGCCGCCATGACGAACTTTCTTTACCGATAGTGCCGCGCTCTCAGTTCCATTGAGGCATCTCGCCCAGCGTAGCCAGCGAACACGCCCAGCATCCGTCCACCAGCTTCATCTTCTTCTGGGCGGCACTATCGCTCCCTCGCAACCGGCGCAGCTCTGCCTCCGTGCCCGTCCTGCAGCGAAAACCATTATCTGGGGCACTGCGCTCGATTCCAAGGCCTCGACGCGCACGCTCGGTAAGACCTGGTCTACCAAGCCTGACTATGTTTTAATTGCCTCCAAACGGGCCACATGTTGAAGTTCTGCCCCTCCCAATCTGTTTGTCAGCACTGCCGAGAACAACACCACAGCCTGCTTCACGAGAGCAGCCGTCGACGGCCATCGGATCTATCTGACGGTCGGCCATCACCAAAACGGCCGAAGGCCGACCCCGTCGGTGCAACCCGTGCCGATGATCTGGGCCCGTCGCCCTCTTCCTGACTCGCCGTGCTACCGACCGCTCTCGTCCAGCTGAGTGGGCCGTCCGGCCGGCGCGCGACAGTCCGAGCCCTCCTCGATGCGTGCTCCGAGGTCACGATCGTCTCTGCGAACCTGGCGCGACAGCTCAACGCCACGCTGGAGCACACCAATGCAAACATTTCCGGAGTAGGAGGTGAGTTGGTCGTCCAGTCGAGAACTCGGGCCCATCTGCACATCGACCCGGGCAGAGATGCGCCGCCGATCACCATGGCGGCACTCTGCTTACCTCAGCTCGGGCTCGTATCGCCGTCCGCTCCTCTGCACCCATCCGTGGCCGAGCAGTGGCTTGATCTTCAGCCTCTGGCCGACCCCGCATTCGGTACACTTAGTCGTGTGGACCTGCTCCTCGGTGCCGACGTCTACAGCCGCATATTGAGGGCGGAATAAGTTCGGCGGGGCGACATTATCGGTCAGCACACGATCTTCGGCTGGACCCTCGTCGGCCGTGCTCCTGGCCTGCAGCCGGCAGCTTTTACTGTTGGCTCAACACTGCACATGGACGGAGCAACGTCTTGGCATCGCGAGCTGGCTGCGCTGCTGCAGCGCTTTTGGGAGCTCGAGGAAGTATCGCAAGTCAGCCGCCGCGCTCCAGAGGACATTGAGTGCGAGCGCATTTTCCTCGATCACCATCGTGTTTCGGATGGCCGCTATGTCGTTCGTTTGCCATTGAAGAGCGACAGTGTGCGGCTGCTCGGCAACAGCCTGCAGAGTGCCAAGGCCGCCCTTCACTCGTTGCATCGTCGCCTCCAGTGGACCCCAGCGATGGGTGCTGAGTATGCGCAATTTATGGCAGAGTTTATCGCTCTGGGCCACATAAGGTCACTGCCTGACGATCTGCGCACGGCATCGCCCCGACCAGTGCACTATATCCAACATCACGGCATCTGGCAGAGCAGCGATAAGGGTCGCAGGCTTCGCGTCGTGTTCAACGCCTTGAAACTGGCATCGAGCGGCTACAGCTTAAACGACGTCCTCTTCGTAGGCCCTACACTGCAGACCACGCTCCCCAGCGTGCTTCTACGCTGGCGACGACACCGAATCGCCTTCTGCAGCGACGTCCGCATGATATTTCGTCAGATCTGGATTGACAAGCGTGACGTCGACCTACAGCGTATCTTGTGGAGCCCTGATCCAAACCAACCGCCCACGCACTACCAGCTGTTGACAGTCACCTATGGCGCTTCGTGCTCACCGTACCTCTCCTTGCGCACTGTGCAGCAGCTGTGCGAGGACGAAGGACACCGTTGGCACGAGGCAGTTCCCGTGGTAATGAACGACCGCTACGTCGATGACGTACTCTCCGGTGCCGACGACATCGCCATGGCTCGACATATTTGTGACCAGCTAATTGAACTTCTGCAAGCTGGCGGGTTTCCTCTGCGCAAGTGGGTAGCCAATGTGCCCGAGCTGCTGGATGACCTCCCCGACGACGTGTGCCTGCGGCCCACTTGGTGTCAGCTTGGCGCTGAAGGTCTCGTTAGTGAGCTCGGTGCGAGCTGGAACCCACCGTTAGATTGCTTCCTGCTAACACCTCCCCTCATACAGCACCAAACCACCAAGGGGACCATGCTCGCAGCGCTCGCGGGCCTGTTTGATCCATGCGGTTGGCTTGCGCCGATCGTGCTAAAAGCCAAGCTCCTGCTGCAAGACTTATGGCGAGCCAACCTGGACTGGGACGAGTCTGCTCCGTCGTCCATGATTCAAAGGTAGACTGCCTTTGCCGCCAAGCTCCAGGCCATCTCCGGTCTATCCCTGCCTCGTTGGATCGGAACGGTCGCGTCAGCGGACATTCACCCGCACGTATTTTCCGATGCCAGCCGCCGCGCAATGGCTGCTGTCCTGTACTCTAGACTCCAGGCCGCGGACGGTTCTGTCCGCTGCCACATCCTCCTTTCTCGCACGAAGCTAGCGCCCATCCGCACTCTAAAGCCAATGGCCGAGCCCGTGGCCTGGATGACTATTCCTCGCTTGGAGCTCCACGCTGCCCTGCTGGCTGCTAAGCTTCTGGGCTCGACGGCCGAAGAACTACCAGTTCCGATTGAGCGCTGTCACGCCTGGTGCGACTCGCAAATTGTGCTGCACTGGGTTCGCTCCGATCAGCCAACCAACAACGCCCTCGTCGACAACTACGTGGCCCAGATACAGCGGTACGTGCCGTCGCAGTCCAATCCAGCCGACGTGGCCACTCGAAGCGCGGACATGTCCGGTCTCAGACAACAACTCCTGTGGTGGGACGGTCCGCCGTGGCTTGCCGACAACGACCGAGCCTGTCCCCAGGAAGCACTTCAAGAGTTGACACCCCTGCCGTTGGCCTGCTACGCCACCCATCTGGCTGAGCCGAGCATACTTGAACGATATTCCAAGCTTCACACTCTACTCGTCGTTCTCGTGCGCACTCGTCGGTGGGTCCGGCGCCAGTTGTGTCGCCCACCTGTCCTGCTGGTGCTCTCACCACTGACCCCCGCCGAGCTTCAAGATGCCTTCCTGGCCTGCGTCCGTTTGAGCCAATCGGAAACGTTCGGCGAAGAGCGCGCGCGTTTGCAGAGCGGTAAGCGATTGCCAAAAGGAAACCCCTTGACTTCTCTTGCGGCTTTCCTCGACACCAACGGCGTTCTGCGCGTCGGCGGGCGGCTGGGTTTCTCCTCGCTACCTTACGAAGAGCGGCATCCACCGATCCTTAGCGGAGCCTCATCGCTCGCCTCGCTGGTCCTTTCTTGGGCCCATACTCGAGCTCTTCACGGCAGATACAGGGTCACTAGCGCCTACGCGGCAAAGCACGCATGGATTCTCGGTGGCCCACGCAGAATCAAGGCTCAATTGCGGCGGTGCGTCGTATGCTCCCGACCCGACTCCAGGCTTGCACCACGACCCAGATGATGGCCCCCTTACCAGCTTCACGAGTCACACCTTCCCACGCTTTTGGCCGCACGGGTGTCGATTACGCCGGGCCTTTTCCAGTACTTGCGTCAAAAGGACGAGGCATACGCACTACGAAGGGTTTCATCGCCGTCTTCGTGTGCATGACGACAAAGGCCCTACACCTCGAGCTCGTCGGTGATCTCTCCACAGCCGCCTTCCTGGGCGCTCTCGCTCGGTTCACCGGTCGTCGCGGTCGACCCTCTGAACTCTGGAGTGACAATGCTACTTGCTTTCGCCGCGCTGATCTGGAGCTGCGCAAGGCGTTACAAATTGCGGAGATCGACTGGGATCTCGTTGCCGGCTCTCTCGCTTCGCAAGGTATTGCTTGGCACTTCATCCCCCCCGGAGCTCCACATTTCGGCGGACTCTGGGAAGCCGCCGTCAAGTCAGTCAAAGGCCACCTCCGACGCGTAATGGGCTCCCGTCATCTGACCTACGAGGAATTCTCCACCGTACTAGTTAGGATTGAGATGGTGCTCAACTGAAGGCCCTTGACACCGCTCTCCGGCGATCCTTCCGACCTCGAGGTACTTACACCAGGCCACTTCCTTGTTGGAGCCCCACTCGATTCCATCATCCAGCCCGGGCCTCCCACTTAGAACTTGGACGCTCTCTCGCATTGGGACCTCGTGAGCCCCATTCGGGCTCAGTTCTGGTCACGCTGGAGCCGAGAGTACCTTAATACACTCCAGCAGAGGCCGAAGTGGACCGTTGCTCGCCGAAGTTTTGCCGTCGGCGACTACTTCATCCTACTGGACGCCACCCTCCTCCAATCGAGCGGTCGTTGGCCGCTAGGTCGCATCATTTGCGCCCAGCCTGGTCCTGATGGATTGGTGCGCCCGGTCACCGTGAAGACAGCGACTGGCGAGTACGTGCAACCGATTGTCAAACTGGCCTTGCTCGCCATAGCGAACCCCAGTCCATCAACGCCACCCCCTGATGGTCGAGAAGGCCCACATGCCTTGGCGGGCAGCGACTAGTATGTCGCTCCAGGAGCAATGCGGGCGGATTGTTCGGCTCGTTTCCCGCGATCAACGTCTGACAAGATGACGGCACGCGTGCCTTCCTTCGTTCTGCGCGCGTAAGGCTCCTGCGCAGCTGCCGAGCCGCGCGCGGGCTGACAGACTGACGATCGAGGACCCAAGGAAGAAAGAGCTGAGGGAGATCACTACGACAGAAGTGCTATAATTGTCTGCAACTCTGTACTAGGCGCTAAGTCATATCCAATAAAGGTTTTCAAAACTGAACAGAGAGGACACTCGGCGACCATCTCTTTCTTTTACCGTATCGCTCCCCCTTACGTACATTAGTATAATTAGCGCACTCTATCCTTATATCTCTATGGTTACTTGTGTCTCTGCCGCGCCGTAACGTCATTATGAGACTTGAGCTAAGCACCAGGAATGTATGACGTTAGAGAAGAGTTGACACCTTTGACACATTGACTATAGTAAAATGTTATGACCTGGCCGCTGTCTGTCGAACACCGACTGCAGATAGTGCTCGAACCGGCGGTCGATCGCTCGGGCTGATGGGTTTACTACATGGTAAGGCACTGAAGTGCCAGGCGATGGTCAGGAAGTTCCCTGGAATCCTGAAGAGACCTTTTCTTGGAGTGTCCCAGTCCTCTAATGATCCTGGTACAACCGGCCTCTTGACTTGAGCCTTTCTTCAAAAATGCCCTGGGGACAATGTTCAGATCCTTGAACCTAAGCTAGGATTGCGATTATTAACTTCGGATTATCCTAGCTAATGATAAAAGGAATTACGTAATTTTACTATCCGTAGATTTGGTGAGGAGGCGCAGAACTGAGCGTCGCAAGCTCTGGCTCCAAAATAAAAGTGTCTTGAAACTAAAAGACTGAACTGGAACGACCGCTCTCCATGGGGCCTACTCCTTTTATACTCAATCGTAGTCCTTGGGTTGCTCCTCATCAAAAGAGTCTTGATAAACTTCTTGTCTTTGGAAAGCGGTGGGTTGTGCTTCTCCATCTCTGAAAGTTGCCTCTGAAAATCGGTGGATCATGCCTCCCTGTCCCCGATAAGCGCCTGTGGAAGAGCGTCCCCAAAAAGCGGCGGGTCGTGCTTCTCTGTCTCTAAGAGGTGCTCCCGAAAAGCAGTGGCGGGTGAGGCACCTCTGAAAAGCCAGCGCCCAAGCCCGTCACCAAAAGACCGTAAGCAGAGTCGTCCATCCCTGGATGCTGTAATTAACTCTGGAAAACAAAATTCTTCTGCCCAATTCTTTAAAAGCATTTTATTATTTGGGAGTGCTTCACTATTTATTATTGTTATCATTATCACCTTCATAATCACTACTTTTACCATTACTATCATTATTATTATTACTACTATTATTTTTGAGAAGTACTACTTTGGCTTTCATTATTGTCGTTATGACTTTGAGCTGCCTGCCTACTTGAGATTCGAGCTTTCAAGATCGATACTGATGTGTCAGGCGTCGAAAGGGTTAAATTTGGTAAAAAGAACTAGCTCCTAACAAAATATATTATGGGTGAAACAGAAAGCGGTGATGGTGTTTTGTCCACTGCCATCTTGCGTTTGCTTTTCCTCACTTTTTGTTTTTATACTATGCCCTCTCCGCAGCATGCATACTTTCGTTGCCTGCGCAGCTTACAAATACCTATATATGTTGGTTGAACATACATACATAGGGATTTATAAGCTTAACAGGCAACTCTGCTCTAAAATCATACATTTCTGGCGCTAAGCTAATGTCTCTTGATGACGTTACGGCACAGATACTAGCAACGCGATAGCTGCATAGCAGCTCACGCTAAGCTCGTGGCAGCTTCAGTAAAAGCGCATGGCATGATGTATAGGCTCATCGCATTGGCGCTTTCATGCGATAATGCCATTTTTTTTCTCTTCGTATACGTAGGACCACCTATATATCTTACATCGTCCCCATTCTTAAAAAAAATACCTCTGTTCACTATGTACATGGATATACATGCTAGAGAAATCAGACCAACCGACCAATCGACTGATCGATCGTAAAAAAGTACCCCTTAAGTCTGATACAGATAATCGTTTCTAAGAATTACGTAAAAACGATATTATAAGTAAAAGCTGCCAGTATAATTAAATTTTTTAGATTGTCAAAAATAAATGATCATTTAAGTCGGATTGATCCACCCACTATAAGCTCCAGGCAATAAATATACTTTTAGATGTTTAGCGGACGGTACTAGGTTCATTCAATTATGACTGAGAATAAAATCTGGTGCCTCAACCCGTGACAGAAGTTGAAAACCTAGGGAAAGGCCAGTGGCATTAAATCCACATAGTTCGAAAATATCTTTGAATATGTTGAATCTGAGGCCATGGTTGCATGGCTGTGAAAGTAGCCAACGGAACATTACTGCGTTAAAAAAAAGGTTCTCCCATCATTGGTTTAGCAAGTGATGCATGCCGTTTCCGTTAGTCAAAGAGTGCATCGTGCACATGGATGAAGAACTCGGCGTAACGTATCGACGGAAGGCAACGGAATATTAACTAAACATAATATTTACAATGCTTTTTTTATGCTTTTCCGTGTGATTGTACTTATAGCAGTATTAGCTGTCAGTAAATGACAAAAAATTACAGCCATCCCATAATAATTTTTATTAAATACACAATATCAAAATATTTCCGCTTAAACTCTACGTAACCATTGGCTGCTACTCTCACGCAATGTACTGTTCAGTGTCCATGTGCATAATGCACTATTTCTCTAAGTGGAACGGAATGTGTTAATTACTTATGTAGAGTTCGTCTGCTTATTTGTTTATACACAAGCTATAGTACGTATAGCTTATGATACAGAATAAAGTTTAGTATTCATGAACACTGCAAACTTGGCGTATTAACAACAGAAACATTTTATGGACTAAGAGATGAGTCCAAAATAGGTAAAAAAAAAAAAAAAAACAACTGCCGCAACTCTCAAAAGAGTAGAGAAACGTTATGATTCGTGAAGATCAAAAGTATTTTCAGGATTTTTTCTCTTAAATACAAGTGATATTGCATTACAAAAAAATTACATACGGTTCGAATTATATTACTGCTTCTACCTAGTGAAATGGATAAAAACTAATGATTTACCCTAGAGAAAAGCCATTTGCTGCAGGATTAAGACTCTTTGACTACTTAGAAATGACTCCTCGCAAAAAAGTACCCCTTCTACAAATAAATAATGTTTCGTCTAGAGGAGTGCAGTTAGCCAAAGCTGGTACAGTAATATTCATATTGTTTAATAGTAACTTTTTATAGGCTGATATAAATTGTACGGTAGTGGGATTGTTTGTAAAACCATTAAGTCAGCGTATCAAAGCAAAAAACATCTCTACTTGATCTTGGGAGATTTTATGTGATAAAAAATATATAATAACTTTTTCTGTAATGAGATTTTCACATGATGAACATAGATGACGTAAACATATAATTAAGCCAAGGAAACATGTTTTAACGCTACGTGATGTAATGACAGATTTACGAACTATACAGCTTTTGTTTTCACTTTGATTTCCAGATTTTTGCTTTTTTGTTTGGGTTTTATAATAGTGTTAATTTCTAATTTTTCGATGTAATTATTTAATTTTTCAACGGTTTCCTTCATTTTAGACAGAGTATCTGCGGTTATTCTTTTCCTGCCAGGGGTTTTACAAAAAACATTCTTAGTGTTAAGTAGGTCAAATATGTCATTAGACATTTTACAAAATGTCGCAGTTGGATTCGCACCCTGAAATTCTTTACTTCTAATATCGAATTCTAAAAATTTTAATGCAGCAGCAGTACTTGAACTTAAAATTTGAACAGCTAAAAAAATTTTCATTTTTTCGTTGGCAAAATTAACATGACGATTTTTATTTTGCATGCAATTCATACCTTCTGAGTTTTGTATTTCATTAAGTTTTTTTATATACTTCCATTTAATGACGTCAGTATTGTAAAAAATAGGATCTTTCAAAGCAAAATAGTTCTGTACTCATTTAATCATATGACAAGGGTGAAAAAATACAAAAACGTTTGAGGACGTGGATGGATGTTAAAAGTACGAGTTTTAATTGCATTCATCCCCATCGAAGGTAACGCTAACTACATCAATATTATTAATATGAAGTTCGATAATAGATCTTTTAATAAAAGATATTTTTCTCCTTCTGACAAAGAATTGTTGAGATAATAGGCTACAGCAGTTTTAAAATTTCTATTTATATTAACCAACGTAAAAACTAACGCTTTACTTGCAATTTGTCTTCTATCGTTTTCATTTATTTCCTCTCGTTACCACCCAAGTCGACTCAACCTTTCCAAGCATGTGTATTTGTACAGTAAAAAGCCAACTTTTTGAGGCAAATTTCGTCAAACGTCAGATTAAAAACAAGCTTTTTCCCATTATGCAGTTCGTTGAGAACTATTTTTAAAACGTGCTGTATAATTCCGTTACTTATACCCGGCTGATAATTTTTCGAACAATTCCAACGATTGAGTGTTTGTCCATATGGCAACGCCTTTAAAAATGACTGTATCACCATTTTATAACCAGCGGGTGGATAAAAATGCAGTGTATGTGCCAACTTCTTCAATTCAACTGGAAAAGCTTCTGTTCAAAAGAAGAAGATAATTAAATTAATTATAATGATAATGTGAATCTAGGAAACATTTTCATGATTTTATCTCTTCCAGTGGTTATATACAATATAAATCAAAAGCTGTGGATAGAAAATATTTACTAACTATGATATTTTTTTGATTAATACACTGAAACGTAATTTATCAACATGTATGCAGAGATTTGCCGTGCAAAAAAGTATTTAAGTACGTTTGATGAAAATCATTTATATTAAAACTATGATAAATAATTTTTTTAACCGCAAAAAAGTGATTTTTGGGTATATTAAGTACGATATACTCTAAGAATCACTTAAAAATAAAATTAATTTTTCTCAGAAAAATGGTGATACTTTACATTCAGCTATTTACTCAAACCTTTTCTCATAGCAAAAGTAGTTATGTGTATTTGCTAAATACTTTTGACGTATAGAATAAAAATATAATAAATGCGTAAGTAGTGTAGAGTAGTGTATTTAGATTCCACGTATACTCAACGCAGGACTTTTGCGTATCCTATGTCCCTAGTATCTACCTTACTTTTTTTTTTTTTCAGTAGTTACCCTCCTTTTTCCCCATGTATGCGAGCCTTTCGTGCAAGCCTCTTGCAAAGCTTCCCTCAGACGACTTAGTCATCCATCCTACTGGTAACTATCTAATACTAAACGATCTCATTTTTCATACCAACCTTCTTCAAAATCAATAGTGACTTTACCCGATGAGCTGGCTAGGTGTTGGCATTTCCTACGAAAAGAAAGTCCCTAATTAAGACATAGTCCGAAATGTCACAGGTCGAAATGTCATTGTCGGTAATTTAACAATTACTTGGTGAAATTTATAAAAAAGTTTTAAATCGTTCAAATAAGCCAAGTACTCTCTCCTACGGTTCTGTTGAAAACCAGTTTCTCTGCTTCATTACAGTACTTATTTTGTTTGTAATATTTTCATTATTAATAAGGTTTTTAGTGTGTTGTTACATAAGACGATATCTTTGCATACTGTGGTAAAAAAAAAAAAAAATCGAAAAATGAACCTTAGGCTAAGCGGAAACAAAATTACATCACCAAGCGCAGTATGGGAGAAAATCGTGTTTAACCCATAAAAGAATCGTGAAAAAAAATAAAGAAAGCCTTAGGTCATATTCTTGGAAGCAGCCAGTAGTGCTTGTCAGAAGTAAAAAAAAAATCTGTTTTAAAGACAGATACTTAAAAAACTTTTTCCTTTATTTTGTTCGTAAATTAATTTCCACTCAAATTTTTTTCAAGCGTACTTTTCTAGTACGAACTTCAGTAAGATGTTTAGTTAAGAACAGGGAACAACTTAATAGCTGTAGAGATATACTAAAAGCATACAATATCACATAAGAATTAGGGTATTTGTGGAACAGTACGAGCAAATAATAAAAATTCGCAATGCATTATTTTTGATGATGCAATATTGCAAATAATATACTAATTTTAAAAAAATTTGTGAAACATTCTCTTTAGTGCCGATTATTACGTTTTTTTTTTATAGAGTTAGCCTATGGTACCTTCCCATGCTGAAGAATCTTTATATCTTGATAGTGATACTCGTAATGTTTGCGAAATTTTAAGTAATAACATGCAGCATTATTACAAAGTAGTTTCCAAACTTGAGGACATTGCCGTTGTAGGTTGATTTTTTGACCAACAACCTCAAGCAATAAGCAATTGTACACAAAATCATCATTCTTATCAGATTTTGATCGAATAATTTATGAGTTTATTCAAATCAGTTATGTTAGTATGCAGGTGCGGCTGAAAATAAATATTCAGACGTCATGAAATGCTGTCAAATAAGATCTGAAGTAACTAATGAGCCTGTACGTTGGGCAGAGATCGCTGGCCTTACCGGCGAGGAGTGATCCCTAAAACATGGGGCTTCTCCGAGGATGCTAATTCGCCTGGATCTGATGCTTTGGCAGAGAGCGCTGGCTTGACTGACGAGGAGTGGACGTCCAGAAATATGGAGTCCTCTCCGGGGAAAAGCTACGCAGTGGCGAGTGGACCCGATGCACCATTGATGTAGAGCGTGTCCGATTAACTATCAAGTTGTTTCACTGCAGATACTCACACTGTGCCCATGGATTAGGTATGATATCAGTAAAAGGGTTGGAAATGGGTGCGGCAATACACCCCCACACATAGGTGGTAAGTAGGTGGCTCTGGCGCCTAGGCCTAATAGCTGTCGCGGTAACCCGGGGAAAAAAAATAATAATAATGAGCCTGTAAAGTTTACTTTAGATCTAAATAATTTGAATGTAGAAAATGAGTCGCCTGCAGCAACAGAGGAAGTCATACGAAAAAAAAAAAAAAAATTAATAAAGTTACACGTAAGAGTACTTCGAACACAGAATCTAAGATAATAAGAAATTAACTTTGGCAAATAAATATAGGAAACTAAAATACGCAGGAAAAAAACACAGTAGTAATTGAAAAACGTATAGATATTGATATTATTGATTGCTAGTAAAAATATTCAAATAATTATTAGTATAAATATCATTTGATTTTTTACTCACAATGAGTAAACATCTAGTCACTTGTATATAATATATGTAGTAAGTAGTTGATACGAGATAAAAAAATTTTTGCACACCGAAAGAATTTTATTTTACTACTCGTATGAAAATGAAAGTCACTATTCTACTACTCTTGAAGGAAGATATGGTATTTTCCGGGTTTATTAAGACATTTTTTTCTTGAGTAGCAAACAAATCTTATTCTTACAGACAGTAAATTTTTCTCTTGTATGAAGTGACTTATCACGTACGACTGACCGAATAGTCACTGACGAGAACCATTAAAGATATTTAGGATTAAACTATATCTTCTTACTAACGCTAGTTACTTTGATTATCACCCATACATTGCAAAAGATATAAGTTTTTAATTGATGTTTAAAATTTGCATGTTGATACACTAGCTTTTATGTGTATCTTTAGAAAGAACCTTTAGAAGTTATGAAGACACTTCAATTTCGAGATATCCTAATAAAAGAGACATTTTTTAAGATTATCTATTCAAATTTTCTATTGACTATAATGAACAATATTCTTAGACACAAAAAAATAGACCCATTAATACCATACTACTCAGATCCATTAAGTCAGAGTAGACATAATTTTAGATTAATATTGCATATATGCATATAATTATGCAGTTATACATACATTTATGAGAATGAATCATTAGCTAGCTCAACTGCCAGAGGGCAGCAGGAGAAGATGCTACCTAGAGATATAGAAATACTATTTGAAATAGACATACTATCATATGGCTTCTCACCAAACAACTTCCACTGTTACTCGTACGTGAGAAAGCGGGAGATTTTAAATTTGAAGGATGAATGAGCAAATTTTCATAGAGAACTATTATGGTTTGAATTTAAATTTAAATATAAGTCAATTTAAGCAACTGCTAAAAGCAACAATGTAAATAATTTTGATGAATTTTCTCATAAAACAATGTAAATGAACCGTATTCAAATAATATATCTGTATATCTCTTGGTAGTATCTGGTACCTGGTGGTTGAGCTTGCTAATGATTCATCCTCATATGAAGCTTTAGAAGCTTTTTTTTATGTAAGGAAATTAACGCTTTTAAGGAATATGACAGCCCTCGGAAAAAGCTTATGTACTTCAAAGCAAAAAAAAAAAGAAAAATTTTATATGATTTTAATACATACAGCATGAACAATTAAAACAAAGTCACTGAGTATGAAAATAGTTTTTATATGGTTACTAACATTTCAGGTTATTGATGACTGGTTTGAATTATTGAAGAATAGATTTCAAGAGTCAACGGATAGCTGCATTGCTGTTCATTGCGTGGCTGGACTTGGCAGAGCACCTGTGCTTGTGGCTTTAGCTCTCATTGAGCTGGGCCTGAAATACGAAGATGCTATCTCTTTAATTAGAGAGTAAGTTTTAACCAGATTAATGTAATATAATATCATAAAGATTTAAAAACTAAGTACATCTGTTCACTTTTTTATTATTACCATTAAGGAGTCAGCTGACAGAGGCAATATCCAACACATGCTTAAAATGATTGGAAGCACAACCTACAGCTTCTAAACTAATTACTCTGGTAGTGAGTTTTTTAATTATGAGAAATAGTTCTCCAATCGAAACTACAGTAAACAATAAATGCTTGAAAAGGTTCAGAAGGTTTTTAGAGATTTATTAATTCGTTTAAGGAATTTACACTGTAAATAATCTCATGTTAAACGCGATTCAATGCATATATATATTTAAAGTTCTTGCAGAAACTATTCCAAACAAAAAAAAATCAACATGTACTGTTTACTATCATTTTTTTGGAGTAAGAAAAACTGTAAAAGTTGCAAGAATAGGTCCTTGAACGTCTTTGAAGCTTGTAATTTATAAGAAAAAAAGTTTGTCTGCATTGGCTCTTAAAAAACATCCCCGTGTATTATTTTAAGTATGTGGTATTGCGTTCATCGCAAAACTAATTCACTGTCTTTAACCTTATGTATACTTTCATCTAAATACGTGTATTTTTTTGTTTGTATCAGAGTTATTGCATTTATGGAAATAAGACTTAACTAAAAATAATTAGGACAAAAAGCTAGATAAAAAAAAGCAACAACGTGTTTTATGTAGTTTAAATCGGATTTCTAAAAATCTGGTTCAAGATGGCTTGGTTTACTAAATTTCTGTAGAACATTATACAACATGAAATAGTCTTTAATTTAATTAAAAGCACTGCCACTTAAAGTAATAAATACCACCCTCCTTTCGCCTTCTCATGCCCATCCCGAAATTGTTTTTACCATTCCCTTAGCCTCCATACAATAAGGAAGAAGTCTCTATATTTCTCTATTTGATCATCCCCATCTGACATACCGATCTGAAACGTAGCTCTTACTGTCCCCTTTAAATTTTGAGTGCCCTTTCTTGGTCCCACCCCCTTCTGCTTTATGGATATATTTGGGTTTTTTAAATTGAATTAGACAAGATGATAAAGACTATTGTTCTAAGAATAGATTTTACAGTTCTGTAAAAGACCTGATAATTTATCTAAATTGATATTTTAATTAAGCCTATGAGACACACTAGAAAAATCAAATTTCAACATTTTAAATATTAAGTTCCATATTTCTTAATTTTTAAACGTGATGAAAATTATTTACAAACAAATTTTAATTTAAAAAATTGAACAATAAATTGAATTTTTAATGTATTAGCTTACTTTTTATTCAAACTACAATCAGTTGATGGTCGTTTAGTGAGAATTTTTGACATTTTCACACAGTATTCATTCATTTCACACAGTAAATAATAAAATCTACTAATGCTGCTTGGTCATTTCGTGGCAATTATCCTGCTTGCGCTCTCGCAGTCGCAAGATATTCTACTGTGGACCTTTACGATGTTTCTGATCCTACACGAAAGTACTCATAGCGATCATAATAGTTAGGCTGCTGCTTTCTATGTGAGAACTTGAATTGACGATCTTTTTTTTTCTTTGTTTTACTTTTTAGTTAGTCTACAGCTCAGAATTTTTTTACACATACTTGTCACCGAACTAAGTTTTGTATTTGCTTTAAGTAAATGCCTTTAGATGTAGCTTAACCAATTAATTAATATAGAAGTTTGCTTCATACATGCAACTAAAGTCATCTTTCAATCTTTATAATTATTTTACAGCATCTGATTAAAAATGGCAGGCATTTATTGATGTGTGCAATAAGTTTTTATTTCTTATGGAGGATATATTTAGTTGGAGATCCAAGTTACTACTCAGAACTTAACCTAATTATCCTTGGTTGACACAAGTAGAATCGTAGTGTGATAAGTATACTATGATCTATTATTAAAATCTCTTATCTCTTGGATTTTAGATTTTGGCACTAGTCTATATCAAAATGTATAGAATATCTGTTGTAGATCATACGTAGTGATGAGTAGTGTATCTAGGGGGATACGGGGCCACCTGATCTCGTGTATCTCGAGGGATATGGAGCCACCTGATGTATAGTTTGGCCTCGTAGCCGCTGAGGACTATGGACTCGTGCCAGAGTGGCTCGATATACCTACTCCAGCCCCCGTACAGGATCTGCCGCGTTCTCTCTCTCTCCTGATAGGGTGGCTCGGCATACCTCGTAGCGTCTGTATGTCGTGTGAGGATCCGCTGCCCTCTCTCCCTATTCTGCCAGAACGGCCTCTCATTCATTTATACTTGACGCAAAGGAAATCAAAAAGTATGTCTTGTTATCTCATTGTTTGCAGCATACAATGAAAATTGATATCGGCTTGAAAGCAGTCGGATGACTTTTAACGTATTTAATTGGGTCTTATGATGTGGCTGCCTATACGAGCTAACATATTCGTGATTTACACAGTTGCCAGCTTATACTCACTAGAATTGACGAAAGTTTCCTGTAGCACGTTTACTTATGTTACTCAAAAGAGATAAAAGGGTAAGAATAAAAGCACTCGAGTCGATGCGTTTTGCTTTACAATACTTATGTGGATTAGCTGCAACATGAAGCTCTATTTACGTATGACACTGCTGAAGAAAGTATCGAACCACAAACTGAGATATAAGTTCTCTATACACCATGCTTACTTACGTTGCTCGAAAGGGATAAAATTTAGGAATAAATGCGCTCTGGAATGCTTATGTGGGTAATCTGCAGAATAATGATTCATTTAAGTATGACACTACTAGAGACAATATCTAGCCACAATAAGTTGACAAGAGCTTTAAAAGTTAAGTTTTATCAATTAACAAAATACTAGAAATATCTTTACTGCTTGAATGCAAGAACTTAGAATTAGATCATATGTTTCTTAAAAAAATAAAAAAAAATAATAAAATTGAGAGTGACAATGATGTCAGTGGTGATGGTAATATTATTGATATCAAAAACAAAGTAAATAAATACAATTATGTTAGTGATGATAACCGCCATGATAACAATGCAAATTTAATTGAAAATGAACGTGAACCTATTATTTTAGTTGGTGGCTTATCAAAAATCTCTCTACCATTAAGAATAGGTACTTTAGAGTGGATCATAAGTTTCCTCTTGAGGAAGAACTGTAAAAGACAGTAGTGTTAGTAAAAGTAATGGTGATAATGCTGTAAATAACATTACAATCAAAATAAATAAAAACAATGATGATAACGATGATGTTAATGATAACGATACGAATGAAAAAAGTAAAAGTTGATCTTTTATTTTAGTTAGTGGCTTATGAGACATCTCTCTACCATTAAAATATAGATACTTTAAATGTTATCATTTATGAAAAGAAGTATGGTCAAAAATAAAATTAACATTAGTGATGGTAGTACTGATCGTAAGTCTCTAATTTCAGTTAGTGGCTTATCAAATCGGTACGGTGGAGCAGTCTATACAACAACTAATGTTAGTGATGATGATAACTATAATATCAGTTTAAGTGACAGTAAATCAATAGTATAACAAAAAGGAAAGCTGATTCTGACTCCAACGAAACATTTTATGGTTTCAGTTCTTCCAAAGATGAAAAAAGTGTATGTTTTTTAGTTATAGGCGTGTTTTACGGTACAGAGTGAACCAATAATTTCATACTCGTGACCTTGAGAAAATATGTGATAAAAGTACATTTTTTTGTTAGTGCACCCTTGCTCTGCCGTGCTATGATCTGCTTTACTCCCATGCATCGTGGCACACATAAGACCACTTTGACACACTATGTCGCGTCTCGGCAACAAAACGCATATCATTCACCTTTATTTATTTATTCTCTACCATATATATATACATATATTCCTATTTTACTTAGTTATTTAGGAAGATCATTCTACCTAACCCCCTCCCCACTCCCCGACTCCATCCCCGGATAAGGTGAAATTCTATAAGTTTTTACATAACTTTTGATTAGTTAAATTTTTGATTAGCCTCTTTCTCCTCCTGCTCGATTTTCAAATGCGCCCCTTAACCCTCTCTCCCTCTCAACAAATTAAAATAATATCGGTTTTCATCTTATTTTTATGTTGTTAAATTTATTTTAGTCCCTCTTTCTCCCCCTCACAATTAAATAACCCAATAAGCCCCCCTCACAATTTTAAAGAATTCTCTTTGGCCACTCCTAAGCCTCCTTTTTTAATTGGGGTGACATTATTTCTGTTTTTATAACATTTTCAGATAAATTACTTTTTACACTGCTCCTCACAGCTCCTCGCATTTTTAAACAAAATCTCTCTTAGCTCCTTTACAATTGGTAACACATTGTCCTAGCAACTCTTCAATATTCGTTTGAGCCATTTTTAGACAATTTTTACTAGTCCCTTGAGAAGGCTCATCACCGTTTGCACAGCCGAGCCATTGCAGCCAAATTGAAATTTTTGTTAAATTATCGCTTAACGGATGTACAGTTTAAATTTTAGAGAATGTTTTCGACCAAAATTGAAAAAAAATACATGCAAAAATCGAAATTATAGCATTGGTCTTATGAGGCTGCTTTTTAATGTTTTCAGGTGTGATAGTCTCATGTTACACAATGAGATAGTGCGAGGATAATAAGTCATCTTAATAATTGTTTTTTCATATAACTTGTTAGCAAACCTCCACACCATCCGGTAGTGGTATGGTGCACTGGTTTTTTTTTCTTAAATTCTCAATAAGTTTTTTAATTTTATTATTGAATATGTAAAAAGACATGGCATGGTATTTTCATATTTTATTAAAAAATAACAAATAATCTTGTACAATATTCAACCCATAGACCTCGCTAGTATATCTTTCCATCTAAAAAACGTAGAAATTATATTTTCCTCTTTATTGAAATATGTCAAATATTTTAAAAAGTTAACTCTTTTGCCTTTAACCTAGATAATGTGCAACGTATAATAAAAAAATTATTTATGTGCAATAAAATTTTATACCATTGTTATGTCCGAACTTCTATAAGTGAAGGGTGGAACTCGTAAATTCGTTCTACAAACAAATAAATTTAATTTTTGTATGTCAGAAACCAGCCATCGGCCCAAAGACCTGATTTGCTTTTACTTACAATATACTTTTCTTTGAAATCGTTGATTCGGCGTTGTGGTGTTAAGTTTCACCGAGTTATATGTATGGAGTGGTGAACGCTGAGCTAGCGTTGACTTACTGTTAAAGTTTATGTCTTATATCACACGGTAGTAACGTATCTTATTCGTCTTTTTATCTCGCGTCTTTGTAAAGGTCTTTGTCATACAGTGTCTATTTTATTTTTTCTCGATATTCAATTTATTCATTAAGTTAAGAATTATGTGTCAATCAATTAGAATTATTTGATCTTGAAACGTTACATGTGATTTAGTAATTGGGATGTTTTTAAATTAAAAAAATTAATTTAAGCAAGAACCAAGTTGTGTCTTAACTGATGATTTAATAAATTTATAAAAATCGGAAATAGTTAATTTTACAAAAAGTATGAATAATTAAGTTTTGGATTCACATCTACAAGATTAAACAATTTATAGTTTTCTTGACTTAACCTACTTCTATGATCGTTGGTTAGCCGCTGCTTGCGCGCACACAGTCGCAAGATCTTACAAGGTTGACCGCAACGATGTTCCTAATCCTACACGAGATCACTCATGGCGATGACAATAACTAGGCTTCTGCTTTTAACGTTGGAACCCAAGTTGACGGTACTTTCTTTTTTGTTCTTCCTTGATTCACTTTTTAAGTGAGTTTACAGTGGCCTGTTTTGCTCGAGCTTTTTTTACACAGCTTAGTCACCGAACTAAGTCTTACATTTGCTTGAAATTCACGCTTTTAACACATAGCTTAATCACCGAAATAAGTCTTACATCTGCTTAAAAAACGCAACAGAACTCACTCTCCAACCTTTATAGTTATCTTGGAGCACTTGATGGAAGAGAAAAGACGAATATTGTTAAGCGTGAGGAGTTTTTAAACTCTTGCGTTTAATGAGGACGCGTCAAGTTGGGGATCCAAACGACCAATCAGAGCTTAACCTAATTACCTTTTATTGATACGAGCACAGTCATGGTGCAATAATTTCACAGTAATTGATGGTTAAAACTGCTGATCTCTCGGATTCAACATTAAGTACAAGTTGCTGTCGAAATTGTGTGTGATATTTCTTGTGTACATCCGCAAAAAAAGTATTTTGAAGTTGTTGATTAATCACATTATTTTGTGTACTGATGCAAATTGATTTCGTACGATAAGAGTTTTATAAGATTATTTGAGCCTGCACGTGTAGTTTGAGTCTTACGATGGTAGCTTGTTTCAAAATAAGTAAGTTATATGTCACGCGATTGCAGAATCGGGTATACCGCACGATGGTTCGAGTTCGCTGAGCTTTTGCTTTTTATAGTTTAAAAATGAAACTTTCTGTTGTAAAGTAATAAATTTTAAGTATACGACATGGGATGTCACATCATTTCGAAACTTGATATACAGATTATTTTAGTACATATGTATTGACATCTTCTAATTTAATGTTTTATTATTATAAATGTAATATTTCAAAATAAATGAGTATTTTTAAAAAATTTTAATTGAAAATGTTTAATAAAACTTAATAGTTATTATAATCGTATATTAGGTCACGAGGCAAAGAAGTAGTACATTTCCGCCCGCGTGTACATTGCCACCCAAGGGGAAGCCGAGGGTGGCAAATACGCAGGCAGTGATGTGCTATTTTTTTGCCGAGTGGCGTATACAATTTTTCTTCATGAGAAGTTCGTGACCCAAAAAAAGTTATTTGTTGCTTAATTTTGTATAAAATCCACATGCAATCGTTCCGTCGTTTATTGTGAACGCTAATGCATTTGTTGATGTATGGACTCTAGGGAAATAAAGAGCAAGCGAGATAGAAAAGAATTTATAGTGACTCCAGTTCTGTATGCAGCAGCCATGCTCGTTGAAATCGTTTAATTATATATAAAATTCAGTTACGCACAAAATTTATGTTAAAATCTTTTATACCGGCACTATGGGAATTATATTAGTACATAAATCTATTTGGAAACAAAACAGACCTATAAGTATGCCACTAAATACATAAGCTTCTGAGCTTCATTAACATACTTATAGAATCGCTTTCAGTTCTTAGACGTATAGAGACTGAGTACTTTATTATTTTGAACTGTTGAATATATCACTACTTACTTGCTTAAATCATTAATTTTACACTCAGCAATCTTTATATTGGAACGGTATAAGTATTGAGGTTATGATCCGAGTGTATTGGTTTTCGTCAGCTTAGTACAGTACTTTGTCGACAATAGCCATGTACACGTCAGTAGCTGACGACTGACATGAGAAAGTACCTAGGAGAGAGCTACGCAGTACGTTAGTGTGCAACAAAAAAATTTCCGTCCTGGTCAGGCATGCAGAACTTCCCAGCCGGAAATCTGGACAGGAATATGAACTGTTCGTCAGGATATGATGGAAAAATCATATTTCTATTTAACAATATAATATAATTCTGTCTTTTTATTTTCTTCAGATTAGTTAACGTCAAAAATGTCCCTCCAAACAACGTATTCTATTTCCAAATTATTATCACGTTCTATTTGAATATAAATTTCATCTTTACTTCTGCATCTTGATAACGTGGCCTATAATGAACCATGAAAAATCAGTGGTTTTAAAAAGATTATCTAATATTATCAAAAGTTGCACCTTGAGGTTTATTTATAGTCATGGAAAACGCTAAAACCAAAGCTAATCATTTTCTGTACAAAATAAAAAGTAGTGATGATGAATTTCTTGTATTCAAAGTTATTTTTGATATAAAAATCATTTTCCCAGCTTTTTCTCCAGTTATGATTTTTGCTTTAATATTATATTTTAGTACTTTTGTAATTTGTCATTTTATACCTTTACACAAGCCACCAATCATACTTCAGTTTCGCATCAACATAAAAATTATTCCAATTTTTAAAGCAAGCGTATGTGGAGCCTTCACAAATATTGGTTAGAAATTCAATTGGAAAATTTATATAAATATCAGTATCAGACTTATTAACACCTTTGTAAGTAGCATAATCTATGCTGTGTTACGTTTTTATTTTTCCTTTACCATGATTTAGAATTTTATTAATAAAAAAGTATGTACGTTTGTTATAAGAAGTAAGCGTAACGTTATTTATTGAAAATTTGATATCTTTACCGAAAATATTGAAACAAACATCAGTTATTGTCCATTTAATTGGTAGTTGTAATGACTTAATTTTTTCTTTTTCTAATATCTAATAATACTTTTGAAAATTTTTTGTCAATTAACGGATTTTTTGATAATTTTGTTGGGTTTTCTTTGAATTTGAAAATTTGATTTTAGTGTAAAAAAGCATTATTTTGTGTTCTATTTTTAATAAAACACATTTTTATTTTTTTTCCATAATTTTTTCCCTAAATTTTTTTCTTAAATATCTCCAAACATTAAAAACCACGAACAAAATATTCCTAATCGGCATGGCAGTATAACGTTACATGCTTTTTCAGAAATATTATGAATTTGGAAATCGTGTTTTACTCAATCGAAAGCAAAAGCAGCATCTTCTAATTTACTATGAAGTATTGCCTCAACTATTTTTAACATCATAAAAGATTCTACTTTATTAATGCGATTTACAATTTGTTTACATAAAAAACGCTCTTAGGAGAAACTATGTTAAGATGACCTATTGGTTAATTATTTCAAACTTTTCTGACACACCTTAGTGTTTGTTACTAAATTAAAATAGTAGTATTCTAAAATAAAAAAGTAGCGAATTTTGTTGTGCTTAATTTACTCAACGATTTCTGAATGACAATAATTCAATTGTTGTTAACGTAAAAGAATATCTTTACCTACTTAAAAGTTAGTACAATAATAAATTAAAGCAACTATTAAAACAATGATGATTTTAGATATGTTATTGGATATAACAACAATCTTTATTTTTGCATTATTTTGTACCAACGTCGTGAGTAAAGAAAAAAAACTATTTATAATTCAAAAATTTAACGTCAAGTTTGACGCATGACACCTCAATCTTTTATGAAGAACTCCGATAATCCTTTTTACAGTAAATTGTAAACATATAATGACCTTATTTGTATAGAAAACATTTGCTGTAACAGCTTGTTTTTATAGTTTTTTGTTTTTTGTCTACAACATATTAATTTGTGTCTGTTTCATTTGTTGTCTCATTTTTTTCCGAGATATTATTTTTTTATTTTATTTTATTATTTGTAACGCTACAATTTCTTGTTTTTTGTTTTACAATTATATTGCATACACTACGTTTAAAAAATTTGTTACAATTTTTTTTTACGAATTTTTGATTTTTCCGTAGTTTCAAAAACATATAAACAACATTCATACTTAAGTAAGCTTATTAATTTAAAATTATTAAAGAAATAGCTAAAATTTTAAATTTTTTTCGCTCAACACTTTACATTATAAGAACATATTTTAACTGATCAATCACGTGACAGAGAGCACCCCTGTATTGTTTCTGAAACTATCATTAGTTTATACGTTTAGTACAAGGCTGTTTATTATCCATCCTTTTTATCCATTCTATATCGACAATGGAAGTGCATTGAAACAGCAGAAAAATCGTGTGGGGAGCAGTGAGGGAAAGAAAAATCACGTAGAGGGGCAATGGGGGGTGGTGGAAGAATTGTGGACGGCAGTGGAGAGCTTGACCCAATATGTATTGGGATAAAATAATGTGGAAATAAGACAAATTTTACCATAATACGTGGGGGAGTGGTGGAAGCGCAGTGGAGGATGGTGGGCGGTCTTTTAGGGGGCAGTGGAGGGTCAGTAGGGGAGTTATGTAGAATGCTTCACACATTTAGCTGTATAATACAGGAAGATATATATATATATATATATGTGTGTATATATACAATTACCACAGCAAGCAAACCAGCCATCTTTGGCATGCAAACTCAGTACTCTACCCATTTTGCCATGAGTGATCCTGATTATCCAAAACGTCTTATTTCTTATTTTGTGTTTTGTAACTAACTTTTTTTGTAAAAATTAATTTTGTGTTTTTCTATCAAATTTGTTTAATTATTAATTCTATTCTTTACAAAATTATTCACTGACTTAAATAATTTTCTTATAAACTTTACAAGTCCTTGTATTAGTAACAGCTATTACATGTAACAATGAATGTGAATGTAATTTTTTTGTTATTGGGCATTTTCCAAATGAATAACTATGTTACTTGGGCTTTTTTGTCCTCGTATAAATGTAGTGCAAATAAATAATCAAATAAGTTTATTAGACTCTTTGGTCTAGAGAAAAGTCAGGCGTGTGTTAGTATAACACGATTATCGAGCTTTAACTTGGCTGCTGCGCCGTCATGAACTTTACTCTTTTGCTCTATGGGCTTAGCAGTTCTAGTTCGTAGGTTAAACTGTCTTACTCCGTAGGCTCAACTGTTGGACTATCGCCTACTCAACCTCCAACTACCAGCACAAGGACTATCCTTATAGCCTCACCTGTTACTATGCAATTGCGGTGGACTAATACTCGCGTCGTGTCAAACATATCGTACGTGACACGTCTAAGGCCGTGACGTCGTCGTCCTCGGCGATGGGCATCTTTTCGACTTATATATTTATGATAGGGTAATACTCGTGTTATGTTTTTTTAAATATTTTATCATATCTAGCTAGAGAAAGAAGGGTGGTTTCAAGCTCTATCTCCCTGTTTTACGTGCTGATGTAATTTTTTAGATTTTTTTATTTATACATATCTGCTCGTGCTTGTGCTCTTTCCTTACACTATTTTTTTGAGTGAAAAGTTTTCTTATGTGCTCCTTCTGTTACAAGGGTCTTTTTCATTTATTTATTTTTTCTATACATGTATAAGGAGATTATCCAACTGGTTTTAAGAAAAAATCTTCTTGATCACTTATAACAGTGATATTTTTGCTGTCAAGTTTAAGACTCTTTATTAATTTTGATTATTTTTATTATACACGTTGTTATTGCTACAAGTTCTACTAACGTAATTTAAAAAAAAAATTGTTACTCGCCGTTTTATATACATTTTTTTGTTAAAAAAAATAAATAATTCTTTTCTATTTTATGGTTTAATTTCTCTTGGTGTCCTCCGTCTGCTTAACTTCCATTAGGGAGAGTGGTGTTGGCTCAGTGGTAAGCGTGCTTATTACTGATACAATGCTGTTCTAGGGGTCGTGGGTTCGATTTCCGATGAATGCAGATTTTTTCAAAAATGTAACCCCAGCTGTTTTGGGGCGAGTTTTTTCGTGGAATTTTCCTTTAAAATAATTTCAGGATTTTTTTTGCCCCACAGGTCTTTGGGCCTGGATGAATGCGAAACAGTGTTAGGGCTATAAGTAGGGGTTAGCGGATCCGATGCACCAGACAGGGATCGCTGGCCTTACTGGTGAGGAGTGGTTCCTGAAACATGGGGCTTCTCTGGGGATACTAATTAGCCTGGATCTGATGCTTTAGCAGAGAGCGCCAGCTTAACTGCCGAGGAGTGGACGTCCCAAAAAATGGAAAAGGGTACACAGTGGTTAGCGGACTCGATGCACCAGTGGTGCAGAGACTGTCAGCTTAACTGGCAAGGTGTTTCACCGGAGATACTCGTACTGTGCCTATGTATTAGGTATTGGGATTCCAAAAAGTCACGTGACTCTTGTGGTATATATATAGTCACTTGGGGGAAAAATAACACAGGCCTTGTAGGTGAAATTACATTTTTATTTTTTTTATACGTTCAATGACTGTAATACGATAAAAGCATTTCAATAACTTATTTTTGAGGAGATGACAATACCTTAACAATTGTTTCCCAACTCAATTAGTCTTTTGCAGCTTAAAACTTATCTTTGAAAGTGCGAAAACGCACATTTAACCTGTACAAAGTTCTCCCGTTCCCGACTATACATAGAAAAACAAGCGAGATTTTGGTAAGGTTTAATGTGCGTTTTCGCACTTTTAAAGGAAAGTTTTAAGCCGCAAAAGACTAATTGAGTTGGGAAAAAATAGCTAAGGTATTGTCATCTCCTCAAAAATATGTTATTGAAAGTTTTTTATCGTATGACAATCGTTAAACGTGTAAAAAAAATAAAAATATAATTGCACCTATAAGGCCTGTGTTATTTTTCCCCCAAGTGACTGGATTTACCGCGAAAGTCACGTGACCTTTTGGAATCCCAATAACATCAGTAATAATACACTCCTACATATAGGTGGTGAGTGGGTGGCCCCAACGACTAGGCCAGTAGGATGTCGTACTCAATCTTTGCTCCATGGGTTAATGATTTTGTGTTGTGTATGCAGGTTGCAAAACGGTCGTTAAAGTTTTCTGTGTCTGCATGACGATTGGTCTTAATATGATGTTCTCTGGCAATAACTCATTGTTCTTTTAGTTACCGCCCTGATATCTACCATGTGTAAACAATTCATAGTAGATCAGTAAAAGTGCACCCATTTGACAAAGCATTTTAGTGTTAAAAAAAAAAAAAAGTCTTAATGATTTATGCTGGATTTTTACACCTAACATAACAGGTTGAAAATTATATGTACATCCGTTACGACATCCTTAGATGATTTCTGTTACGTAGTATTTTGCACAGCTGTTACACTTATTCTTGCTTAATTTATTTTTTAATTATTTTTCTTTCTAGTCAAATTTTGTTATGTATGCAATGCCTATACTTGTTTCTTGACTTAATGTTATCTTTTGTTGTTACTTACTTCTGTAAGATATAAAAAGGTATGTGAATAATTTAAGTGATGACACCTGATGTTTATTAACAATGCTTTCCTAGCTATTAAAATTTTTTTTTTCTGATATAGGACTGTGTATTTTTGTATTAGAAGTTAATTAGCAATTCGTTAAAATTTTCAGCAAAAAGTTGGTTTTTTCTCATTTTTGGATGATGCGTTGATATTAGATCTTTTTCTTCAAAACATACACTCTTATTCAACATTACTTCGATTCTTGATCTCCCTTCAACTTGTTATCCATCGATCTGTGTTCTCTCTCACAAACTGTTATGCATGTGTTCTGCCATGGCAATTCTGATTTTTACCGATTGTAAAGATTGGTGTTTCAGTAGCGTGTTTGCTTGATTATTTCAGCCATGGCAATTCTGATTTTTACCGATTGTAAAGATTGGTGTTTCAGTAGCGTGTTTGCTTGATTATTTCAGCAATGTATATCTTATGACTGCTGTGAAGATCTTATCTGTGAGATGAATGGACTCATATTAATTTTTTTAATAGAGTCGTTTTCCGATACAAATACGTGTGCATTTGTATACATGTAAGTGTAATTAATAAAAANATATATGGGGAGAATCACGTCAACTGTCCCAGCGCCGCGTTGGATGGCCCGCGCGGGCGTCAAACACGACGTTTTCAACTCGTCGTTTTGGTGTCAAAACTTTAATAAAAATATCATCTAAAAACATATTCTTAAGTATTATTTCCTCAGCTTTTCAGTGGTCGCATCAGTTTTTCGAAAGTTTGCTCCCATAACCTCGAAAAATGCACTTGTTTAAGAAACACGTTTTATCTCCATGATCTTCAACTTTTGGAATTTTTTTGATAGTCTAGATCGAAAGATGAGACATTTTTACGTAGATATTGACAATAAAAAAGACGGGTTTTTCGTTTTTATAACGTATTCGAATGACGAACGAGACGATGGGAGCCGCGGCGGCCGGGTCATGCGCGGCAGCAGCGCGCCGTCTGCTACCGTCTCTCTGACTGGATGTAAACAAATAAACCTAACCGTGACGGTTTGCACTTTGCAACAAGTTTCGATTGATTAATTTAATATTAGTATTTATTATTTTTATGACTTGAGGTTGTGCTATCGTAACTCGAAGTTTTCGTAGGTTTTACTGCAAAGAAAGGTTTTTTTAGTAGCAAATCTGACTACGAAGAAACTTCCTTGAGATTAAAAGACGAAATTTCCAGTGCGAAACTGATTTCAGGAACACTGAATTATTATGCGTTTATTCCCATTAAGGATAATAAATTAATGTTATAGAAAACTTCTTTCAGTAACCAGTACGAAATTTTTCCGAAACTGAAAGAACGTAAAACAAGTGTAACTTCGATTACCATGCCTAAAAAGAAAAAGAGAACGAAGTAAAACAAAATTGTTTTTATGTTTTACTATATTTATGTAAATATCTAATATTCAATCAATATTAATCATTATTTATTTCTTTATTATAAAATTGTTGTATAGATAAATAAATTTTATCAAAACATTTATTATTTAACCATTGTAAGCCCTGGTTAACTGTTTACATCGCCACTACTACATTATATATTATATAGCCAAACAGACTCACCGTAGCAGACAACACACGGCGGACGCGCTGCTGACGCGCGTGGCCCGGCCGCCGCGGCTCGCATCGTCTCGTTCGTCATTTAAATAAGTTATAAAAACGGAAAACCCTTTTTTTTTTTGCCGATATCTACGTAAAAATGTCTCATCTTTCGATCTAGACTATCAAAAAAATTCCAAAAGTTGAAGATCATGAAGATCAAACGTGTTTTTCAAACAAGGGTATTTTTTGAGGTTATGGGAGCAAATTTTTGAAAAACTGATCCCACCAGTGAAAAGCTGAGGAAAAAATACGTAAGAATATGTTTTTAGATAATTTTTTTATTAAAGTTTTGACACTGAAACGATGAGTTGAAAACGTCGTGTTTGACGCCCACGTGGGCCGTCTACCGCGGCGCTGGGACAGTTGACGTGATTCTCCTCGTATATATTTTTACAGCTTTCTGAGAATTGTGCCCAATAGACTCTACAATGCTGCATTACTACGTGTATGTATTCTATTGTGATTGACATAATAAAAAACCGCTTTAGTTTTAATGGCGACATCTATGACTTCTACATCAAAGGGAACCTCCTTTTACATGGCTTCCATTACATCGGACCACACTTCGAGTACTTTAATCTGTTTCATTTTAGTCTTATGAAATAAACAATGGATTTTTAAAATTTTTAGTACTTATAGTTATGCTTTGATCACTGTTCTGTGTAAGGTATATAGTCAATCATGCAATTATAACTTTTTCTGTGATTTTAAAATGGACAACCTTCTAAGTTAAATGATAGTCAATTTATTTAAGCTGTGGATTTTGATGTTTGGTCAGGAATATAAGAATTTATTATGTGTGAAGTAATAGATAGATAAAAACTGGGTGCACGATTGATTAAACATATTAGTTGTTAGTGTATTTATGGACTTTTTTTTAACAAAGTAACTTGGTCTCAATGATTTACGCTAGATTTTTACACCTAACACAACAGGGTAAAAATTATATGTACATCCGTTACGACATCCGTAGATGATTTCTGTTACGTAGTATTTTGCACAGCTGTTACACTTATTCTTGCTTAATTTATTTTTAAATTATTTTTCTTTCTAGCCAAATTTTGTTATGTATGCAATGCCTATACTTGTTTCTTGACTTAATGTTATCTTTTGTTGTTACTTACTTCTGTAAGATATAAAAAGGTATGTGAATAATTTAAGTGATGACACCTGATGTTTATTAACAATGCTTTCCTAGCTATTAACATTTTTTTTTCTGATATTGGACTGTGTATTTTTACATTAAAAGTTCATTAGCAATTTGTTAAAATTTTCAGCAAAAAGTTGGTTTTGTCTAATTTTTGGATGATGCGTTGATATTAGATCTTTTTCTACAAAACATACACTCTTATTCAACATTACTTCGATTCTTGACCTCCCTTCAACTTGTTATCCATCGATCTGTGTTCTCTCTCACGAACTGTTATGCATGTGTTCTGCCATGGCAATTCTGATTTTTACCGATTGTAAAGATTGGTGTTTCAGTAGCGTGTTTGCTTGATTATTTCAGCAATGAATATCTTATGACTGCTGTGAAGATCTTATTTGTGAGATGGATGGACTCATATTAATTTTTTTGTAGAGTCGTTTTCCAATACAAATACGTGTGCATTTGTATACATATAAGTGTATATATA